>OX388347.1:94044856-94246427 GCA_947579665.1 Sympetrum striolatum | reverse complement strand
AGATGACGAACATGATGTATATCCTTCGCATCCAATTCCTGGAATTCTCATGCAGTCCTTTATGTTAATCTATAAACATACATCGTTTTTAGTATTATCTGTTGATATTTCCTTTCTTACTTTTAACGATATGTTAATGTTCATATGTAATAGATTTTCACTGCATTAATTAGGACTTCTTATACTAGTAATTTGCGGCAGTAATAGGTATCCCAAATCACGGTTCAAGAATTCTCATCACGTGACTTCAATATCCAACAGAATTCCAGGAATTCGATACCAATGTTATTACGATATGAATACGATTCTTATTTTATCAATTCAATTCATTCCGATTCCGATACTAGACGATTCGAATCGATTTCAGCAATAGGATTTTAAAAGTGAATCGATTCATGGAAACCGATTCGATTTCACTGAATCGATTCCCTGCTCCGAATCACCCATCTCTAATGCATACCTTCCATGTTTTGAAAGAAAATTCCACTTTTACCAGCAAATTACTAGAAAATTGGCGAAAAATCGGTATTTTTTCGAAAATATTCAGATTTTTGGTTATATTTTGACTGTTTTTGAAGAAGTAAGCGATTCCTTTAGATATTTTCAACAAATATTTCACTTTTATTAGGAAATAAAGGAGAAATTGGGAGTATTTTCGAAATATTTCACTTTTTTCGCAGTATTTTACCTAAAATTCAAAAAAGGTAGTTGTGTTTTGTGTCGTATTTAAGACCTTACCAAGATGTATACATTTTGAACAAATATTCCTCATTAAATCAGAAAATTATAGAAACATCGGCAGAAAATGGTTATTTTTTCGAACATTTTCAGTTTTTGGCGGTATTTTGCCTGAAATTCGTAAAATTATATCTAAATATGGACTCGGTTTAAGATGAAACTAGAAATTTCCATATTTTGCACAGATAATCCTATATTTAAGCAAATTTCAGATAAATTGGCGAAAATGTTCAGTTTTTTCGAAAATTTATTTTCTGATGTACTTTCCTAAATTTTGAGAAAACCTACTCAAAATTGGACTCGTTTAAATGATCTCAGCAAGATCTTTCCATATGTTGAACTAACATTCCAATTTTACCAGCAAGTTACGGGTAAATTGGCATAAATTGGGCATTTTTTCAAAAATCTTCACAACTGAAAAAACATTTATACTTTTTATAAGTTCCTGAGTAAAATCCTTTATGGAAAATTATTAATCAGTTTTCAGTTATATCGTTCTACAACATCTCGGCCGAATCGATAGATTATACAATTTCCTTCAGATTGTTGGCTGTATTTTGCCTAATATTCGAGAAAGCTACACAAATTTAGATTTGTCTTGAAGAACTTACCGATTTTTTTAGATGAATTGCACAAAAATCCCCTTTACTAGCAAGAACGGAGAAATCAACGAAAAATTTGAATTTTTTCGATACTGTTCAGTTTTTGGGCTGTATTTTGCCTGAAATTTACGAAAATATAGCCGTATTTAGACTAGCCTTAGTGACGCAAGCAGAAACATTCCATATGTGGAAATTAAATTCCTTTTTTATTAGCAACTTTCGGAAAAATATGCGAAATATGGGCATGTTTATAATTTTCAGTTTTTTTGGCTGTATTTTGTTTTAATTTTATAAAAACTAGTCCAACTTGGAATCGTTTTGAAGATATTTGCATGTTCATCCCATATTTTTTAAAAAAATATTCCACTTTAATTAGCGATTCTCCGAAAAATTGGCGAAAAGTAAACACTTTTTTTCAATTTTTCAGATTTTGGCTTTATTGTACAAAAACATTCAAGATACTAACGTGAAAACTATTTTCCGTATCATTACCAATCTTCATATTTAGCAGTAGGTATATAGCACACAAATCAGCATATAGGTAGATGCTGTTAGAGTGGATTAGCTTTATGAGTAAACTGGTCAACCGGAAGTTGAGCTTTATTTTTCGAAGCTCGTTTCCGTTGTTGCAAAATTTCTCTATTAATCCTATATTTAGGTAGACGCAATTATCTACGATAGTTACGAGAAATTTATTTTTCTATCAGTTTTATTAGAGAAAACATTCGCTAACAACCACCATCAGTCTTAACATAGTTACCCAATTTTGTGGTTATTGCGAGATATTTACGTCAAAATGTCGTTTTCATTTATACCTTTTCTTATCATGTTAAATACAACATGATTGCTATATTTCTTCAAAGTTTTATTTGGAGGCTGATTTTAAATTTAAAACACGCATATTTATTTCAAAATAATAATTCAATTATAATATTTAGCTGAAAAAGATAACTGTGAGCTGATTCTCTTGCAGTAGATTGAGCTATTGCTGATTGATAAGGTTTAAAAGTTTTCTCCTTTGTTTTTATTCCATTTATGCCTTTATTGGTTTTCTTTTCTATATATTGTTAATTTTCGACTTTCTCTGTCACCTTTTAGGTTCCCACTGTATAAATGTGTGGTCTTTATTGTTAATAATAGTTTTTGTTTGTAATTTGCTAAAATTTTAACACTTACGGTATTGGAGAAATTTATAATTAATCGCCAGTTTTATCGGTTTTCATCGAAGATGTCCAGAAAAACATCATCTTTGTGACAATTACTTAATATAAATTTGAAAACACTTAATACATACCAAGGAATAACGGACTTGATAAAGGTCTGACAGGGCCCGGAATTGAACCCGGGATCTTCCTCCATCCGGCAAATTTAAATTTAATATAGCCATTGGGAATACTGTCGTAGCTAAAAAATTCTTATTTGTGGAGAAAGTCATGCGCTGGCCTCATCAGATTTTTTCGTAAACATTTTATTTATATTTGAATACGTTATACTACTTGGGTGGATATCTTTGAAAGCTTTAAACTAGTCCGTACTTGACTAGGATTTTCGATTTTTAGCATTTTATCGCCAATATAATTAATTTTTTACTGAAAGCGCGAAATATTCTCTTCTTTTCAGTAAATATTTTGATACATTTTAGAATTTTTAACATATTTGGTTCAATTTCGTTGAAATCTTAAAAACCAATCGTTATTCGGCTACAATTTTCTCGAGTTATGAGCAACTTAAAGACAAATAACTGATTTTTTTTACAAAATTGATTACTCTTCGCCCATTTTTTCATGAAATTTTTTTATAACTTTGAAAGAGAGACTTCTTAAAATTATTTATATTGAATCGCTATTTTACTAGGTTTTCTGGAATTTTGGGCATTTTAAGCTGAAAAAACTTCAAATTTGAGAGAAATTATTCAATTCTGCCCATTATTTCGTTGAAATTTCGAATAATTGAGAATTGATCATCATACCTGGTGTGATATCTTTAAAACCTTAAAATGTAAACACTAACACTGTTACATGATCATTTTAGGGAAAATTAAAACATGCATGGAGAAATCCCTTCACAATGTACCTTGAATATCATCACAAACTGAGCTAAGTCTTCAAATAATAAAATGATAATTAGCACAACATTTACTTTGTGATGCAGAATGATTACCTATTTTCTTAGTGGTATAGTTACAAAAACCTACTTTCCACTAGCAAAAATCCATTCTGTACAGTGATACAGTACGTTATACACTGATAATTACAATATAGTAAATGACTATATAACTACTATAGAACATATATCAATTATCTATAACCTTACAATCAACAAAATAGATTTATTGAATAGTTATAACGTTTCACTATTACATTACGATTTTTGCTAATCTTAAAGTATCATAATACGTTCAACATGCAATCATAATTCCTAGAATTCTTCATGTTTTCCTTTAAAAATTAAATACCACTAGCAAATGCATGTTTGTAATGTATTTCTATGACCAGAATCAGCATTTCCTCAAAATCATTAAAATAAAATTCCTTATTTGTGACTTAGAATATGATTTTGTACTTTAGTATAAATGAATTTATCAAGGGTGAACTAATAAAAAATTCATACGGCCTGCTGTAGTTAAAGGACTAAAAACCATAGCTGTAAACACATCCGTGATTTTTTTGCATATAACATTACATTTTGCAGACAAATAATAATAATACCAAGTGATACATAAGAATAAGCCTTGCAATGAGGATAAGCAGAAAAGGAACTCAATATACATTAACCAATACCTTACCATTACACATTACTTTTACACTACCTTAATATACATTACCAAGTTCAAACTCTAACCAACAATAAAGAGGAGACACAGAAATTAAAAAAAAAACTTTTGTCCTCAGGAAATATTGTGAGAAAGCTCCTGAAGTGTACACAAAAATTTGACATCAGATTGGAAAATATTTTGGAAAATAATTATTTAACTCACAATAGATTCCAAAGTTTTGAGAGAAAATTATTAATCAAAGATACAAAATCTTTCTATTTCTACGGAAAATTTGAATTAATTAGAACATAGTAGTAGATGAGAAAATACATAAAGAACACATCAATACCTTACTTTATTCCATGCTTTTCGAATGGCATCCATCTAACAAAACTTCTATCCTCAACTTAAATCTGGAGCATAGGCTGAGAAGAGGTTTTCCAGTTCATGATGTGGACTGACATATTTTCTTTCACAGTAACTGATATTGCATCTTACCTCACTACATATACAACCTTGTAGATAATAACAATATGTTTATTACGAGTGTTATCCCATTGACAGTTTACAATAAAAACATTTACAATATTATAAAATACTATTGCAATAAGAAATATAGCCAGGAAAAATAAATACAATCAATAAAAAAGTATCTTGAAAAAAAATCAATAAAATAATGTTAACTTTGTTCTAATCTAATTTCATGTTTCTTAAACTAATGCTGTCTTAGGTGAAAGAATTATTCATTCAAAATATGTGAGATAAAATTATACAATTATATATTATAAAATATTATACATAATTATTCACTTTGAGGAAAAAAAACTAGTTGCAATGATTTGGACACTGTCATATAGCATACGTGCATTTTACTACCTCATTTACCACAGAATATGATATTTGCATTAATGCATTATAGCTTATGCATCACAATAATCGTTTATTAGCTTGGGAGTGTTTCAACATTAACCCCACTTAATTGAAATGCAATATAAATGCTGAATTGAATTCAAATAGAATAATTCACTAAATAATAAAATAAATTAACTAAAAAACAATATTCCAATGCAGGGGCCATATTCTGTATCTCATTTCCCGTCGGCATGGTAGCCTCTCAGTCGGTTGGGATCGCAACCGACTCCTCTCGATGCTATTCCCTAAGCTCCTGCGTCGGTACGACGGCTAGCCATCGTCGGTAAATCTACCGATAGTGAAAAGGACTCAGTAGCGATAGGGGTCAGTTGGTTAGCAGAAGAACTGTGGCAAGTGTGTGCATATTTAACAATATCATCAAGGCAAATGCGTTAATTGAATGGCCATAATCAGCAGAATGCCTACAGAAGACGATTTTTGAAGGAAAGATCAAGGGCAAATGACAAAGAGGAAGAAGAAAATTCAGAATGCTGACTGATTTGAAACAAGGAAAAGAATATCAAGTTCTAAAAAGAGAGGCACAGGATAGAGATGCCTGGAGGAGCAAGTTTTGTTGAGACCTGTCTGCGGACAGAAGCACAAAGATGATGATGATGAATTAGCAGAATGTAAAATAAAGCCGCAATAAGACATGCGATTGCATAAAACGAATGCAATTCTCACTTTTAGATGAAAACTGATGTATGCCATAGCACATGCACATGGATGCAGGTATGTACTACATTTCTTGGCGCATGCATCTGTCCAAGGACGTGGAATAAAATAAACATTTTAATCTTTAATTAACAATTGCATTGATATGAGTAAAACTTGGTTGATACAGACGCTTCCATAATATTAGAAAAACTTTCTAAAATACTGGTATTTGTACCTTTGTATACTCGATTCTTCACAGTATATCGTTCATAACTGCAGTTACTAATATCTCCTTAAATTTCACCCTCTTCACTATAATCTATCACTTATTCCTAACATTAATTTGAGTTGGGCATATTTTCTCAATGTGTTCTTACCGATAAATACATCAGCTGGGGACTCAACAATCACCTTTATCGTCAGGGGGATGGGTTGTTTACAACCTCAAAATTTCGATAAAATATTCACGCACTTTATCAAAATGTGCGCAAACTTAAATATCAAACGATATTCCGGAACACAAAAAGAATCCTTGTTCAATTTTTTTTCTTATGGTGCTTAATTTGACTTCCTACAAAAATTATTTCTAATTAAATTTTGAAAAACAAATTAACCCTGCAACAAAAAATGACCTTGACATTTATTTCTTAAGAAAAAGTTTTCACTCGTCTGGGTACAAAACACGGACTTCAGGGAAATAAAGAGTAGCCTGTAAATAGCCTAAGAGAAGCCTCTGCGCGGGGTTGACTTTTAATAATGTAGAATATTTCTAAGTTGCGTGACTCTTAGTTCTCGAGTATTTCGTAAACATACACACACACACACTATTTTATATTTTACATATATATTCATATAGAAGACTAGTTGAAGTGTTCATTGAATCTCAAGGGGAAAATTTAAATTGATAAATGCAATTGTTATAGAGTTGATAGTAACACATACCTCATACTTAAAACTAAATAGAAACAGCTAGGCTCTAATTATTTCCAAACCAGTAAACAAACAAAATAAAGTTATAATAAAATATGTAAAAACACCTATATATTAGAACTCACATCTTTTGAATGAAAAACTTGTTTGATGAAGACAACATTTGTTTAAGGATAGTAAAAATTTATTTGAAGAAAGCATTAGGATAAGAAGCATCATGCTTAAGGAGATATTTTAGGAAAGGCACAAATGGATATCGGAATCAATGAACAAACACAAAAGAAAAATATTTTATATCACTCTAAAACAACCAATAATTATTCTTTGCGGAAAGTAAGTGTATTACGGAGCTGAATTGTGCCCCAATGCTATAATGCGTAACATGGAGCTTGATCAAATAACACAAATGCAGTCACAGTGCCTAAACAGATGCAGAGATTAAACACCAATAACTGAAAAATATCAAATGTATATGAAGTGGAAGCACTTAAAAAATTCTGATGTGTCCAACACACAACTTTCTCCATATTTATTGAAAACAGAAGCCTACGCCGGTTATATAAAAATTACTCGAAAACAATGAGTGTTACAAAATAATATTTTAAAAAAAGTTGTAATGAAGTATATTATCTATAACTTTTGTGGATAATTGTATATTCCTACATTGCATTGTGACAGAGATATGTATGAAAAACTTCCATTTCTGGATAAACAACAACTTCCGGTTTACCATTATTCAAGAATAACACCTAAACCATCAGTGGTGCGGAAAAATGTTTCAAACAAAAGTTGTAGTAAAGTGCATTATCTATAACATTTATGCGTAATTGTATATACCTACATTGCATTCTGACATAGATATACATGAAACAAAATTTTGTTCCAGCTAAACCACAACTTCCGGTTAAGCGGTATTCATCAAAAACTAATCAACTCTTGGCATTGTTAGGAAAATACTAAATATGAAGTTTGGAAATGATCGGATAAATACCTTTTAAAATAGAGCACCCACAATTCTTTTTACCTCAGACAGACACAGACAGACATGTTCGGGAAAATAGCGAAAACATAAAATATGAGCCCCAAAACATCTATTTCTTTTGAAATTTGGAGGCTGAATTTTTTGTGAATACAATACTCTCTCTATACTAGTATAGAGAGAAAGTAAAAATACTATGAATTACTTTTTGCATTCTGCATATAGCAAAACAAACTTTACCTCTCCGATCAAGGAATATGGTATTGGAGATTTGCTACAACATGACAACTTGCCTTTTAAGAGCATATCGTTCATAGCTGCAGCTACGAACATCTCATTAAATTTCTCCCTCTTCCTATAATCTATCAGTTATTGCTGACATTAATTTGAAGTACTCATATCTTCTCAATGTGTTCTTACCAATACATACATTAGCTAGAAAAAAACAAATACCTTGATCGTCAGGGGGATGGGTTGTTTACAAACTAAAAATATCGATAAAATATTCTCATATTTTATCAAAATATTCACAATTTCTAATCAAGCACAATTTTCAACGACCAATATAAGTATCTATATTCTATTTTCCTTCTTTTGGTGCTTAAATTGACTCTTGAAGACTGTTATTTCTAATCTAATTTTGAAAAAGAAATGAACCCTGCAACAAAAGAAATTAATTTTACCTCTATATCATATGAAAATGTTTTGACCTGTCTGGGTTTGAACCCTGGACTTGACTTAAGTAAATAAAAAGTAGCCTATACTCTGCGCGACCTTTAATAATGTAGAAAATCTCAAAGGTTTGCAACTTAGGAGTTTTTAGTGAACATACACAGAAGAACACCCACTGTCTATTTTTCATAATTATATGGATACATATTTATTTATAATCTATAAAATAAATATTCAGAAAATATTTAAATTTTATTAATTGAGAATAAAATTGCTTGATTAACAAAATTTCAATGGTAATTTTTCCCTGTTACTGTTGTATGTTAACATATCTACCTTCCAACGATGAGAATACAATTCACAACACTTTAAAAAATATATAAGATGATAAAACTCAAGATTGTAGGCAATTATTCGGTCAATTTATATTATGAGAGTAAGAAAGTTATAAATATATAACTAAAATCACAAAGATTCCAAACAAATGCAGCGTCAGAGATCCAGAGTTTTTCCGAGATAATCCAAGGGTTTGCTTTGAGGAATACAACTTAGTCACCTCTAAAAGTTCACTCATCTACAATGTTGCAATTCCTCCCGAAATTTATATTTCAAAAGTAGAGCGTTGATGGCTTCTTGCTATAATCATGTTGTTTGGTCATAAATATTATGTCATAATTTTATTGCTAAAAACTAAAGAACACCAACATATACAAATGTGATGTAAGTAGTAAAGAATTGTTGGAAACTGATTAGTAAAAATTCAAAATGGCCTAATTGTGACATCTGTAGCATATTTATGTAGCATCAATTATAACATAGATACATTATTTTAAATTCTACTAAGTAAAAGTATTATACATTCTAAAAGTATAAGCTTTTAGGTATATTTCGTTGAATTTTAAACGTATTCAAGAATACTATTGCAAACATAAATAATAATAATAATAATAATGCCGTCTTTTTTTTTTCATGGGCGAATTTTAGCCTTTGAAGGCTACTCTACCAATTAACCCCCTTTATATTTTATCATTTTTTTTTTTTTTTTTGCATTTTCCTTTATTTATAAACAAACACAGACAACCATTCCCTAACCGGAAAAATCCGATTAGCCGGGATTCGAACCCGGGACCGTGAGGTTGGAGCGTTTACGCGCTAGCACGCTAACCACTCCGCCACCACGGCCGGTGCTACGACTGTTAATATACATTCTTGTGATGCATTTGGACTTGAGTTTATTTACTCATGGAATAAGGTGATTCAGCCAAATGTCATTATATTCATCTAAACAGATACGTTTAAAGCTCAAGTACCATACTAAATATGCTCCTGTTCTTCAGCAAAAGTATACACATGATTTTTTAAGCCAGAAAAAAGGCTAAAATTAACTTCTATAGCAAATTATTAACAAAAATGTCTGATTTTGAAGACTCTGGTTATTTTTTTATGTAATTAATACCTGACTGTGATGTAAAATAAAAATATTTAACCAATTTATCGCAAGTCTATCGCCCAAAATTAATGATGGAATATTTTTACCAATCAAAGAGGTAAAGAAGGACTTAATAGAAAATATTGTGATTGTTACTTATAAATAAACAACATAATAGACATCAGTATATCATTAAGTATATTTGCACTATGGTTATCACGAATGTTTCTTAATGCAAACTCTTTGCCCGGTCCCTTGAGATTCGTGTTAGTGAGGGTTTACTGTATTCTAGAATATTAATAACTAATAATAATTAATAATCTATTAACAATATAATCATAGTATTTACGAGCAAAAGTTTTATAAAAGCATATTGATAATGCAAATGAAAAGACGGTATCAAATCAAGCACTCCCTCAAAACTTATTTTGTATTCCCTCTTAAAAATATATGGTTGAATACAAATGGTGCCCCAGCTAGAACACGATTTTCATAAGGTGATAGACAAACTATCTTTAAGAAATATTTATTAAATCTCTTCACATGCCAGGCTACAGAGTTTTCAACTTTTGGTTAACGAATATAAAAAATTGAAATTCCCGCAAAGCATTTCAAATAGTAGAGCTACCTGGTCTTGAACCCGGGACTTTTCCAATAATGTGAAAACATAGAACTACCATGTAGGAATAAAACTAATTTAATACAAGGGTTTAAGAGGATATCATATCTGGGTTACCCTCAACAAAGAATCCTTTATCCACATTTTTAAAGCATAAAGAATACAAATGGCACTCTGTCTTCGAACCATGTATCCTGAGAGAAACCGTTAAATTTTTACATGAAATGTATTAATGATCTCTATTTACATGCAGTATTCTACGTTTGCATGTAATCGGAAAAGAAATTGAAAATATTATTAAAATTGCAGCAATTTTTCTTAAATGGGAGAAATTTTCACCCACCCAAGGCATAGACAGCTAAATTATTCCATATAAAATTCGATTCTGTATTCAGCAGACCTGGTGTTGAACCAAGGACATTAATTATGACAAAATGATATGGAAAAATTTGCTTTGGGATAATCTGACCGTTTCTAAAATCCCAAGTCAATTATCACGAAAGTCTTAAAACAGAACTCTATACTTGCATTTAATTGAATGATGGATTCCAAACCGTGCATCGAACCAATGATCATAAGGTAAATGATTGTCTGCATTCATGAAACATCCATTACTTCTGTTCATATGCATGGTCATACTTTCAACCTTAAACCAATCATAAAAAATTTGAAAATCTCGATATACATACATTAAAAAAAATAGAGAAGCCTGCTGTCAAACGCAAAAACATTTGGAGATTTGAATACGTAGAATTTCCTGGAAGGAATGGAACTAACTTAATCCAAAGTTTGAAGTCAATATCATTAGGGGAAAAACTTAAGTTTCTATTATCCTCATTTGCATTGCATAGAGGAATGTAAATGGCTCTCTAGGATCAAACCAAGGACCATCAGGGAAACGATGAATAACATAAAAAATAGTATTTAAGATCTCTATTCACAAAACAAGTTTAACGTTTCTGTGTTCACATGAAAAGTTTTAAAAACATCTTAAAAATCATAGCAATTTCTAATTTTAGAGATGCCTGGTGTCGAATGCAGGACCTATTGGCAGATGTGAATACATATTATAGCTTGATAGGACTTTAATTTATTTAGTGCAAATTTTAAAGTCAATATCATACTGGGAAGGCACTAAAATTGGGTTCCATTTTTCCCATAAGAAATGCATTTATGAATGGAAATAACTCTATGGGATTGAACCAAGGACCTTCAGCAAAACTTAAAAATGTGTATATAAAACATATTCATAAACTCTATCCACACGCAGAGTTTCAAGTTTCCATGTCATGGGGAATGGGTTGAAAAAATGTTATATATATTGTCGCAATGCAATTTAAATGGGAGAATAATTTCCTTGACCTAGCGTTGAACCAAGAATATTCGTCAAAGATATAAATTTATATAAATAATTTACCTACATGTCATCAAAATGCTGTTTCAAGGATGCCTAAGAAGTAGCGTATCACAAAAAACCAATCAGTTTGAAGGAAATCATCCTAAAATACATTGCATATTCTATGTTTGCAAAAACAAAAGTGTAAAATCAGCTATTGGTATTTCAAGAGCCTAAACAATTTGGGCTACAGACCACTCATTGCCATTTTCCACTTCCAGTATTTCATTGAACTTTTTTTTAGAAAAGGAAATCAAACAAAGCAAACCAAAGGACAGCTTAAAGGTAATGTAGCTAAAAGGATGACCATTGAAATAAATTCAGAATCCCAGAAACACATCCCTCAAACTTCGTGCATGCTCTCCTGTTTGAAATATTCCTATAACTATAATAAAATCTGCTTATTAAGTTGGCAGACATTTGAGGATTTAAAAAGCTAATTGACAAAATCTTATTGTATACCTCTATAACAGAACATATTGAAAGTCATTGTAATATTATATCTAAATATATATTATAACTAAAATAAAGCTTTAAATGATATATAAAATTATTCACTCCATAGAATATTATAATCATGTATCCACAAATCTAGCATAGAGGAAGGTGAAAAAAGCCGCAGCAAAGCAAATTTGAAAGGAGAGGATTTAAAAGTACTTCAACAGAACTAACGAAAACTACAAGCATTCAACTGGACTTCAACAGCACTAACAGAAAACCACAAGGATTCAACAGAGGCAAACTGGAGCAAGAGCATATGAAAAAATGCCTAATTTTTCCCATCAAACATCCTAAATCCACTGTATCATCCTTGAAACCCAATTAACTTATCATTACCGATTAAAAACATAAATTGACATGATATAACACCATTGAAACTTGATCAAAGAAATAAGTAAGTCTTACATTGCATTGGAAAACTTAGAGACGCATTTCAAAACCATGAATTGAAAACAATATATGTAATAATATCTTACTCTGAAGCCACCCTTAAAGCACTCAGTGGCTGCCGTTATACTTCCCTCGCCCTCCACAGGAGCCGTGGAGAGGCCTCGTCCATTCTTCCAACGAATTTATCAGCAATGTGGTGTCCCTCTTAAGCAAATGTCCCATACTGTAGACAGTAGTTGTCCATTTCCACCATTCTCCACTTTACTTCCAAGCTGGAACACTCTGGAGCTTCTCGTATTATTTGAGGAAATTCAGTGAATATTCAATACATCAATAATAGGACAAACATATAATATATTAAATATAATATATATGCCAATTGATATTCCAGTAATAACAGAAGATCCTGTTAGATATTTACAAGGCAGCCAAATAAGGCAATTACAATTTTGGATGCTTAGTGCTACACCTATATTGAAATGAGGATCTTTGAAATGATTATAGAGTTACCTTAGATTATTCAAGAGGAGAGCCTGCACGGACCTTCCCAAACTAACCTCTAGTATCTGGTTCATCAATTTCTACCACATTTCAGCTTGGTAGTAGGTGATGGTTATTGAGTCAAGATCAATAGGTACAGAATGACTTATGTTGCCAAAGCAATTTAGAATGTGCTGCTTTTCCTATGCATTTTACCTTTTTCCTCTTCCACAGGTAGGTTCAGGTGGAGATTTTAAGGTAGGTAAACCAGTAGACCTTTATCAATAATGTTTTTATAAGCACCCCATTCCTGAAAGGTTAGAAAAGAGACCATTAATATTCAATTAAAAAATTTTAATCATAAAAATTATTATTTTCTAATAATAATCAGATACCTAGACTTAAAAAATATATTCTAAATCCTTAAGAAAAACATACCTTATTTTTTCATCACCAACTGGAAAGACATTGGAATCCCTCCATCCAACGATAATTGTCAAATAAGATGCCTTCTTCAAAGCGCATCGATTATTAAAACGTCACACTCAACATGAGAGGTCAGATCAGACCCTCTACATGAAATCTTCAAGTTTTAGTCCCATAATGGGCAGAACTTCTCTATCAAGAGAGGCAAAATGCCTCTCGGTGACGAGAATTGTATCTGCAAATGGTATCTCTCTTTTGATAGCTACCAGAAAGTCTTGAAGGGCAAAACATCTCAATCGGAATCCTGATCGTCGATGAGAATATTATTTTGCCAAAGGTAGCTGTCTATTGAGTGATACCATGAGGTACGCAGACCCTCTTTTCCATGGGCAGAACCTCTCAAACAGGAGAGGCATTACACCTTCCCTGAAGAGAACTGTATTCTGAAAATGGTACCTTTCATTTGAGAGCTACCTAGTGGTACACAGACCCACTCGATGGGCAGAATCTCTCGACCTGGGGGAGGCACCACACCTCTCCATAGTGAGAATTTTATTCTGCTAGGGTAGCTCTCTTTTGAAGTTACCAGAAGACCAGTGGACCTCTCCATATGGGTACCTATAAAACAATAGCTGTTAATTATGGCCTTAAAATATTTGAATAATTGTGTCCGATTTTATTTAAATATTTCCAAAGTATTCTAGGCTTAAACCTATTTAATCTAAAATTTGTAACCCTATGTTGATTCATTACCTCGAAAGTCCTGTTAATATATTGAAGAAGTAGTCAGTTTTCCCTGGGCCTATCCAACAACATCCAAAGATTACTAATATTCTGTCCCCAGTTGCTGGGGTTCAATGAACATATGTTCTGCATTGCTTATTCCCATATTAAGTTGACCACAGCTAATGCTGACTTATGATCTTCATCTGCGTGCTCATAAGTGTTGTTTGCTTTGTTGACCATCTCTTTCTAGTCTCGTCCATGTTTATTTTATCTATGTTGTGAGAAAAGCTTTAAATGCACTCAAAAATGTATTATAATTTTCAAACTTTGGATTCAGTTTTACCATAAAGCTATTTTGGTTTAGTTATCACAAGTTTATTTACTATATAGAAATTGTCTTACCTTTCTAGATTATTATTGACCGATTTCCATTCCTTTTCCATCATTAAAAGTGAGAGAACATCCCACAGTTCAACAACGCATTAATCAGCTCGAAATTATTTCTTAGCATTAAAGCTGATGCAGGAGGAAAACATTTAAGAAAAAATTCAAAGACATTAACCATTTTTTTGGCATTCCGTAAGGAGAGACCTTGATCAGTGCAATTATTCACTCATACCTTTGTAGCTTTCATTTCATCACAGCCATGATCAAGACTGGGACAAAAGAAAATGAGAGATACATTTTTCTGTATCCTGTACCACAAGACAAATGATAACAGTCCATTCATCAGAGTATGATAGCAGGAACAAAGGAGAATAATTGAAGTAAAAATAGAAGGAATGGGAGGAATGGCAAAAACAGGAATGGGGATTCTAGATTACGTAAAAAAGGGCCAAAATTACACGCAATTGAAAGAAGATGACCAGGATCAACTATTTTGAATAGTTTGCAATTGACTTAAACGAGAAGTTGTAAATTAACTCATGTTGCAAAGAATTATTGCTAAGTAAAATGTAATGGCATGCAAACTACAGGAAAACTAAAATCTGATACATTGATAGTGATTTTTTAAGGATAATTGAGACAAACGGGTGAAGGTAATCATGAAATCAATACAGAGTAATATCGAATGGACTAGATAATCCTACAGTTCACTCGTAAAACTTCACAATCCGTAACACCATAATGGAAAAAGACAGAATAGAATAGTTATTGAACCGTAATATTATACGAATTTTGTAGAAAGACTGAAATTATATTCATGTTATGTCCTAAAAATATTTTTTTGTTATTATTTCTCTAAATAAGATCAATTTTTAGAGGAAATATTAAGGTCAACGAATGCGATAAAGGTCGGCAAATTATAAAATGAAAAATATATGAAATGTGCAAAAGAAAATCAAAGGAATTGGGTATTTTAGTAGTGAAGCCTGTAATGGTGTGCTCACTACCTAAGTAAATGCACTTACTTTAAGGAATCAGTTGTCTTGTGACCTAGGACGTGACTTTCTCTTACGGCTGAGTTCCACTTTCTATCGTACGTTGGCGAAGGAAATCAGCAGAGTACCAAGGAGGAGAAAACATCCCAGTTACTGGTCTCCTCTTAATAAATATTTACTTTAATTAACTTGCATTACGAATTGTCACTTCACAGTTATAACTATTATTAATATAAATTGATAATAATGTAGCAAGGACTTATTAAATTGACAATTAAACAAAATCATTATATTAGTAAAAGTTACTTAAAATCGGCTTAGGCGATTCATATCCATGATTACAATAAATTTATTGAAATGTGACGTACTCATTTTGTCACAAACAAGAATATAATCAACTGATGCAATATAATTTGAATGAAAATTTTATAGTAAATATGGTATGAATACAGCATATATAGTAGAGTGTATAAAAAATAGAATAATAATGTTAACAGTTATCGATATACCACTGGCATATCTGCTGATTTTTTAAATCCCGAAATCCCGTATGGTTACCATAGCCAGGATATCTCATCGGAAGACACGTTAGAAAAGTTTTTAAAATGGCACGTGCAAAACTAATAAGTAGTTATTGAAAGTTTCAGAATACTAAATAGTGATCGATTTAAAACATATAACGCATTCTTAAATCCTAACCATCGTATCCAAAAAGTCACACGAACAAATTATTTTTCTTCTAAAAATCGGCAATTGATACGTTAAAATTTAATTCAATGATAGAATCGACATTTAAGAACAACCACTTCTTCTTGTTTTCTCCGACTACCGGGGAAAAAACGGGGAGCTCCGAAAACCACGGGTTTCTGAGATATTAGACCTCTAAGTCATAAGCAGCTGTGTTACAAATTTTCTCTCTTTACATAAGAATTGATTTGTACTACCGAAAAGAAGAAATACCACAAAACGGGAATGACCTTACAGAAGTGGATACTTTGATAGTCACTTCTTGGCAAATAAATATTTACGCCACTGGAATAGACGCTGAATTTGAAATCTCGAACTCCGTTAGGGTTCCCGTTGGCGAAATCTCGCAAGAAACTGGAAAATATTTCAAAACGTAGGTTGAAAATTCGATTCTTAATATTTGTTTAAAGTTACAGAACTCCCATTAATGACGGATGAAAAAGCAACTTATTCTTGATTCCTAGACAAAAATCAAAAATAAAGCGACCGAATTACTCGGGCAAATTCTTCTAAAAGTCGGCAGTTGAACGTTATAGAAAAAATATTTCGAAATAGAGATATTGAAAGCAAGAGTAAGGTAATAGTTTTGTGGACGAAGGTCAAGGTATGGGAAAGTACCTCGTTATCTCAAAAAACAGCTTTCCGGTGACCTTTGGTTTCCACTGAATTCCAGTTATTTAATCACTGCATTATGCTGTAACACGTACTACACAATAGAAAGATCGCCTGGCACATACGACGGGAATAAATTCAGTAATTAGATACATATTAATGAAGCAGTTACCTTATAAGCGTAAAAATGAATAATCACTTAAAATAAGTATTGATAAATCTATGTGACGTAATTCAATTTGAACTCCAGATGTCCGTTACCGTTGGTGACATTTCTTATTGAACTTTAAAGGTCTTTAACGTGATTTTAAACCTCTAATTCACGAACTGCCGTGTTTTAAATTTTGTTTCATTATATCAGAATTATTAAAAAATATTTACTTCCAATAAACCTGAGGCGTGCAGGAGAAAAAAATTGGAAATGTTATTCACGGCTCCAGCAACGAATATTTCGCAAAGACATAAAACGAAACGTCAGAAGTATCACACAAGGCATACTCGCTTATTCGATCACAGTTGAACTTAACGAATGACAACTTTGCTTATATTTGCCGAATGTTCAATCTCCCGCAAGCTCATTCGGAAAACATAGTTCACAGAAATATTCCGTGTCATGGTAGATTAGCAATAGATAGATTAAGTGCAGACGTTGCATCCAAATACACTACGCTTATAACATATATCTGCAGTTAAACATAACGAACAAAGATTCAAATTCTTACCGTTACTCCGGAACTGTACCACCACGACCTTTCTCCCACGAAGTCTCTACGGGAACTGCAAATTTTGTCACTAAAAACCATTACTAAAGACAAGCTGCGTTCTGATTGGTGGAAACTTGTTTCCCCCCCCCCCCTACCCCCGTCAACCGTTAAATTTAAAATCACCAAAAATAATGAAAATAATTGAATATTGATTTTAAATTACAGAATTTTGTTTAAATAAGTAAATTTTTGAAAATGGAAATAATTTTGAAAAATTAATTTTAACCTTAAGCGAATTCTATAATAACCTCGAAGTTAACGATGGCTGGTATTAACTGTGTTAGGAGAAACGCTACGAAAAGAATCATATTGAGATATGATTGAATATTAGTTAGAGTGTGGAAGTAGATTACCTTTCAAAATTTAATTAGGTTGTCGGTCGTAAAATGAGTAAATATCCTTTGGTTCTCAGTTATAAGATCTCATTCTCACTTTACTGGAAATTGCAGGGATTCAAATATCGCATTGGTCGTCAAGAGGACTGCTTGTTTATATAATCAAAAATTTTGGACATTTTACCTGCATTTTGTCGAAATGCTCGATTCGAAAACTATATCCCACTATCAAAATAAGAATCTTCGTGAAATTTCCGTTCTTTTGGTGCTTGTCATGACTCAGCACGATCATACCTTCTAATTTAATTCTTCAAAAGAAATGAAGCCTGCAAATGATAAAAGTGAAGTTTAGCTGTAGTTTTTATGGAAAACTGTTTGAGCGATCTTGGTTCGAACCCAGAAAAAGTATCGAACAAAAATAAAACGGTACTTCGTTCCTGATCTCGAAGAATACTTGTGCAAATTTTTAGCCGGTTCGGACAAACGCTGTGGAATCTAATCGATGACAAACACTGAATTTCTGCTTTACACGTAAGGTTAGTATTTAGTTAAACTTTTTCCCTAAATCAACGTTTCAAGCGAGAGCAATCTTTATGGCGATCAGTGATCATATTACGACACACGTTTTTGAATAATCCCCCCTCTGTATCTGATACGATGTAATTAATGTCTCATTGGTAAATTGATTCCTCAATTTGAATCGTTAACACCGTACACGACTTTGAGTAGATAATAGCGACATTCTGGAAGGAATACTAAAGATATGAATGCTATGGTAACGGAAAATCCATGGCAACTGCAGCACGATGAACAAAACCATCTCGAAACTTTTCCAATCAATAGTTTTAACCGGTATTTGCAACCCAATCTCACACTGTGTTGAAATAATACCTCACTTTGTTAATGCACGACTTGTATAATGCATGTCATTTAACAATTCTACCTTCCACGGAAGAAAGATCGATTTCGTAAAGCATTGCTCCCGTATAATTCTTACCTTAGAATAGAGGTAGATATTCCAAATCATACAAGCTGTACGGCATGTCATTCAGTTGCACAAGAAGCACAATCCAAGGAACCAGATTCGATCTTCCAGCATGACTCTCAATTCAACTTGCTGGTTGTTATAGCTACCACACTACTCACAAACACACGTAATATTTAAATATATTCGCTACGAAACGTAATAAATTATACGTTTTAGTCGGCACAACCACATGGAAGTCAAAAAATTAGTAGAAAGAGAGTCAATTTTTGCACTCACCGTACTTTGCTTCGCTACTCGCGATTCTTCTGAAAATAAAAGACCATCGACGAAGCGTTTTCGAAGGTGACATCGTCATTAGTGATGACCTCGTGATTTCGAAAGCTATGTCAGAATTGCCGATTTTTAAGATAGGCAAACCTTTCTATTCAAAAGTTTTCAGGTAGGAAATAGCTATGAATAGAATTAGGCATTTTGCTGATATCGTACGTACTCCACGACTTAATCTGAACCGTTTTTCTTGACCATTATCCCAACTTCTCTTTTCCCCATTGATTCTATGTCTCAAACTTTGCAGCAAATACACTTTTATCAATCGTGAATTAAACAATTAGCTCCATAGGAAAACGTTTACTAAACCAA
Source organism: Sympetrum striolatum (assembly GCA_947579665.1). Lineage (NCBI taxonomy): Eukaryota > Metazoa > Arthropoda > Insecta > Odonata > Libellulidae > Sympetrum > Sympetrum striolatum. The sequence goes on along the minus strand of OX388347.1, from coordinate 94,226,748 downwards.
ACAGTATTACATTATATTATGCGTATATATAAGTGCTTCAAAATTGCTCGTCTTTGTGAAGTTGATTTGTTTGAAAGAAATCATTTTCCTCTAGATTTCTGTAAGTTACTTGCGCTTCGTTATAGTATACGTATGGGAAACATACATGAAGAACGTTTTCCGACAGTTGAAGACTCGACTCACAGCAATGTCGTAAATCAAGTGTCGAAAAATGTGCTGTTCTAAATCTGTGATTGAAAAAATCCCAAGGAGATACTTCTGATAATTCATTGATTTCGTGCTACAGTTTACGGGACTTCAGATAAGATGCTCCTTCTATGAGCTTTAAATGCGACCCTTCTGATGTTTGGTAATCGGGAATTCTTTGCAGTTGGGCTAAGTCTTTGGTGGAAGGGTTATTTATTCAGAGTCTTTTACATAAAGTAGGAAATTTGAAGGTCACTAATCTCGCGAATTCTTAGCTACTTCTCTTCTCTGCTGGATGTCTTTATCTGTCTACAATTGATATCCCCTACACCGATATCCATTCTTTTCCCTTACGATGACGTCTTTTATAGGTGAATTCTTTTATCATTATATCTATGTCGAAAATATTGATACATTATATATACATCTTTGCAAAAATGTAGATTCAATAGGTTTTTTGTGAATATATATTTAACATCCAATCTTAAAAGATTTCGCTATAGATTTCTCTTTGAGTTCGCGAAATATATGGGTGATTTTCGACGAAAATGTTTTTGCAAAAAAATGTAAAAAATATTTTTAAAATGATACTTTTTGAAATTCGTCTAAATATAATGGTAGGCAATGGTAACAGTAGTGGAAAATTTCCAAGGCGGTTGGTGGGGTGGGCCAGATTGACAGACGGTTAAATTTCGACCAATCAGGTGACGGCAATTTCGATCATCGGTTGCGCAGACGCTTTTTTTGTCAGTTCCTGTCGAGATTTCTTCCGGTGAGGAGGTGCTGCCAAACTGATTTGTGGAAAGACCGTTGGAGATTTGAATTTGCCAACGCGATCCAAGTTCGTGAATGTTTTTCAAAGTACCGATTTTTTTATATTCACATAATCTAATAGCAATAATTAATATTCGAGATTGTTTATATTTTTAGGAAGAGGCCAGCATTAATTTTTCAACATCCACCGCCGACTTCACCCAGGATTTTCAGCGAATGGTAAGTTACCCAAGATACCTAATTAGATTTTGTCGTCTCTTTATATAGTCTTTGATATAATTTCTGCACCAGAAAAAGAAGGAATTCAAGTGTCGTTGATGGGTCATATCGGTACTCGACGTTCCAGATTCTAAGATTACGACTTAAAAACCCGTCACTCAAGGTAATTTCTCTTAATTTTCACATTAAATATATCTACACGAAAAGGGTAGATTGAGCTGGTTATAGCAAAGATATGTAGGCCATTAAGTCGACGAAAATAAGACGTAAACCCGAAAAATGAAATTAGTTTAACCGACAAAGCCTTTTTGTTATAAGATATTGCTTGTAACTGGATACTAGGCGATTGCAAAGCTACATCCAGAGAGTAAGCTATAAGTTATCTATCTATGCACTAAACATTCGTAGTTGGAGCCGTAAATATATTTTTAACTTCGAAACTGTTCCAATTCTGTTCTCCCGCGAGCATCAGTTCCATCCAAAGTTAATATTTGTAAATAATACTAACGTAACGGGAGAAAATTTGGAACGCGGCTGTTAATGAATAAGAGGTTTAAGATTTTTTTCAAAACCTTTCGAGTTGAATACGAGAAGTCACCAACGGTAACGGACATGGGGAAATCGTAATTACACTACGCCACATAGATTCATCAATGCTCTATTAGAGTGATTTTTCAATGGATCACTTGTAAGAGAACTTCTTCATTCATGTATTTACTAAGTTTATTCCCATCCTAAGGGCCTCGTTATTTTTATTGTATATCAAATTCTACGACTCAACCTACCGATTTCAAAAACAGGAATTCTGTGGGAAACTGAAGGTCACGAGACAGCTGTTTGTTTTGAGGTAACGAGGCACTTTCTTTTACCCATGCGCAAAAGCATTTTGTCTTCGCTTTGACCTTCTTTATCAGAACTACTCTTGCTTTCAAAACATCTCTATTTCAAAACATTTACATTATTCGAATCATCGACTCAAATTTCAAACTTTGATTTGCCGACTTTTAGAATAAATCTTCGAAGTAATTCAGTCGTTGATCATGTTTGAGCGGATGATAAAGAATTAAGAATGAGTAATTTTTAAAATAAAATTAAAATTAAAAAATGTTGTGCAAGAAGGAAAAAATAGTGACTTGGCTGGGACTCGAACCTAGGTCTTTTTCCCAGTAAGCGGTGAGAGACCTGGGTTCAAGTCCCAGTCAAGTCACTATTTTTTACTTCTCGTAAACACCTTTATTGTTATTCGATGCATTATTAATTTGGATTTGTCTTTAAGGATTAATGGAGATCTGCAACCGATTCACATATCGATACTGCCCAGGTGTGATGTGACTACGCAGAGCAAAACATCACCGGAGATCCGCATGAAGACGCAGGAGTTCAGAATTAAGGTAATGAGAATTTTTAATTACTCCGAATCGCTGTATTTCACCTTCTAGCCATTTTAAACATAGAAATAAAGAAGTACGTCTATTCTACGATCTCAATCTTAAAAATTTATTTAGTTCTAATTACTATAACGTCGTCGTCGTCGTCATCAATATCGCTCCCTCCAAGGGATACTATGTTGATGGTGCCTGGTTCGTATAAAAAATTATCCACATGTATGGCTCGAATAATTTAAAAATAAATGACTTTCCTACTATTAAAATGTTTTGGTTCAAATAAATAAATTATGGCTCAAGAAGGATTTGAACCGGCTCCCGATTAGAAACACGTCAAAAAAAAACAGCAGACTGTATACCCATATAATTTTTGGGCGTCATTGAATCTCCAGCCACTTGGCTTTGAATTCAACTAAATAATTTCGGCGTCTTTATTAATGAAAAATTGCTCTTTTCAGACAGGGACAGCTTTCACCAAAGGAAAACGCGCTGTCCACATGACTATCCGGGAGCCCTTACAGGTTGATGTTTTTCCTGAAGTGATCGTTCAATACTGGTGAAAAGTAAAAGGCGTGGATTAAGATAAATTACGGTCAGATTATTAAAAATATATACTTAATGTACTTTGGAATTAAAAGAGATCGTTCGACATTATTCGATCTGACATACCCTAAGATAATTTAATCCATTTTAAAATGAAAACAATAAAGAGTCATAGACGCGGCACCTCGCGGATCATTTGAATTTAAAAATTACGATAATAATTGATTTAAATCAGAGGATAGAAATTGTAAAACGAGTGAAAATGAATAAATAAACCAATAAATAATAACAAATAAGTAAAAAAATGAGATATACGCGTAGTTGCTTAGTCCTGGGTTAAAATAAGAGTTACACGCTTAGAGCCATACTTGGGCTTTTATATTTAGGGCAGCAATGCATTGGTGAGTCCCACATATTTCGGAAGGTCCTTGAGGAAGACGATCATTAAAATTTCCAACAGCTTCTTTTAACACTGTTTCCATTGGCGTGAGTTTGTGTCCCCGATAATCCTTCATAGAGGTTATTTTCGGAACTCTTAAAATGTTTTTTTTAGTTCTTCTCTCGAACGCAATTAATTTGTATAATATGGTGGGAAAACAGTATTGCCAAGCTGGGCTCGCATACGTCAGTATTGATCTGATCATCCTATTGAGTAATAGAATTTTACGCTATCGAATTTATATTTATTTACCGAAAATTTTAATAATCCAGATAATATATTGGACTCTTTTTACAAATGTTTATGGAATCATGACTCAGCTGATTTATGGTCCCAATTCAGAAAGTGAGTCAAAAACCCTTGAGAACTTTGAATCTTTATCATTTCGCAGTAGTCTTCTGTTCTTCTCAAGTCTACGGAATGAATGTTAAGTTCAGTATCTCTCTCACCAGAATAACATTTATTTCTTAAGGAATAAATTTACAATTTTAATACTGAAAGATTCTATTTTCAGGAATCTTATTCAACTTAGAATAATCGGAATTGAGAGCAACATTTATTCAATCATTCATGACCTTTTGTCACAAACGAATCTCTGAGAATCGGATTGAATTTTAGTGAAACATGTATTCTAATCTTAAGGATTAAGTTTCTGAATTGATTCTCCGATTAATACTTCTTATATTAGTAACCAGATTTTCAAAATTAACGGAAATGTGTTTTCAAAACAATAGATTTCTCATTTGGAAAATTATTAGTTTTGATATACACACAGATTCACAATTCTTAAGGAAAATACTTACATATTTCTCAACATACGATGGTAATGAAGTTTTACTTAGCAGAGGAAAGCGTGTGACTTGTGAAAAATGTTGTGCGAGAAAGGAAAAAAGTGACTTGGCTGGGACTCGAACCTAGGTCTCCTTCCCAGTAAGCGGCTCGGAAGTTTAGTGGTCAGAATACCCGTCCGGAAAGTGAGAGACCAGGGTTCGATTCCCAGTCAAGTCACTATTTTGCACTTCTCGTAAACACCTTTATAGATATCCGATGCATTATTAATTTGAAGTTTTTTGAGTTCAAAATAATAATGAGAGTTCAAATTTAGGGTAATGATATCTTTTAATTACCCCTAATTACTCTTAATTACTCACTGTACTTTAATTTTCAGACTTTTGAAACACAGAAACATTGAAGTACGTCTATTCAACGATCTCAATCTTAAAAATGTACTTGGTTCTAGTTAGTATAATGTTCCACTCGTACGTAATTGTGGTAATTATCAACCACCTGTTCGGAGTGTAATTATAAATACTCCAGTGAATTACAACGTCGAAGACGACGGAATTAACTTAAGTTAAAAGAAATGTAATATTAAATATATTTACCAAAAATATAATTAATCCAGACAATTTATTGGATCTTTCAATAGAAATTTTCATTTTAAATCATTTAAACTCAGACAATAAACGAATGAGAGTTGAGTTCAATCGCTTTTGTCGTTAGGGAATTGTTTAGGCCCACGAAATTATACAAACGTTCCTTCATTTTTGTCTGAATTCTAGCCTTTTCGGTCTGAAAACGATACTCTACGACCGATAAAAGAATTTATGTTCAATTTCCTTTCTTTTCGTGTTCATCTTGACTTCGTACGACCAGTATTTCTGATTTAATTTCGCGAAAGAAAAAAATGTCTGCAATCGATCAAAGCGAACTCTACGTGCACTTCTTGTGTACACAAACCTTTTTGGTTTGGCAGGTCCTTATATTAAGTTTCTCACAAAATATTTTTGTAATGCATCATATTTAGCTCATATCTAAACCAAAGGTGCAACGTAACTTGTCACAATAATTGTGAACTTTTACATTCTGTTTACGATCTACTCTTTCGTATTCAATCCATAATATTTAATAATTTTTCAATAGTATCCTTTGTCTTTTTAAGCGATAAGATCAGAGGAATAATTTGTAACAAAATAAGAATACCACGTTAAAAAATTCCATTTAATCATGTGTTATCATCACGTAAGCCGATTTCATGTAATGATATTAATAATGTATACGACGCCTAATTTATTATATTTAACTAAATGCTTTTTCCTTTCAAAGGAGTCCAAATTTGAGTGGGTTATCTTGAATTTTCAAGATTTCAATTTTTGACATAAATTTCTAATTTTCGCTCTATTTTTCGGAAGCGTTTTGAAAAATTGGAAAATGTTTACACATTTGGTGAAATATCGTTGCAATCTTTAAAACAAGTTAAAATTTGACAAGGTTTTCCCAAGCTTTGATTAATTGATTGATTTGATTAATTATATAAAAGAAACAGGTTCCCCCTATTATATCCGTTTTAATATATATTAAACACAAACAACAATACACGAACACAAACGACCATTCCCTAATCGGAAAAATCCGATTGGCCGGGATTCGAACCCGGGACCATGGTGTTGGAGCGTTATCATGCAAGCATGCTAACCACTCCGCCACCACGGCGGAGTATTGAGTATTTTTTATTTGAGTATTTTAAGTCGAAAAACATTTAAATGTTAGAGCGAAATTTTGCGTTTTTGCTCTTTTTCGTATATTTCATGATGAATTGGATAGTTTTTATCAAATTTGGTTTAATCTCGTCGACATCTATAATACGAGAACAACTTTGATTAGGTTATTCGAACTTTGTGTTTTCTTAAGCGAAACAAAAAACGTAAATTTTCTACTGAAATATCGCATATTTCACCCTTTTTTTCGTAAACATATTGATAAATAGATAAATCCTGTAATATTTCGATGGATCTTTTCAATAGCTTTACAACCGGATTCAGGGAAGTTTTGCCGATATAATGATTTTAATACTGTATCGGTAATTGAATTTATATTTACGTTTCGACTTTTAATTTATAATAATATAATGAGAACTCTTAAAGACTATTCCTAGTAATACTGCATCTCTTTATTTTCAGGTATCCGATACTTGGAAGGATCCTCGTCTGATAAATACTCCGCTGGTTTTTCTCACCAATGGGAAAGTGAATCTCCGAGGCAAGTGAAAGTCACGACCAAGGTCACGAGACCGCTGATTATCTAAAAGTTGGTAAACAAGGTTAAGGCGTGAGTTGATTTTTATATTTATGTTTTTGTAAATTCGAATGGAAAAATGTTATTGATAATCTCCCATTCCAATGCTTAACCCTGAATTAGTCCCATAAAAAATATACGTAATTTGTCTCTTGGGGAAAAAATGACCACATAATTCTCTAAATTTTAAAGACCTCTTTCAATGGTAAATCATTATATTAAATTTATCGTAGCTCATGAATGGTTATTTAAAAAAATAATTGAATCGATATTTTTCCTGCTAAGAATTGAACTGAAGAACTGGAATTCGGTGAAACTGAAGGTCACGAGACGGCTGTTTGTTTTGAGGTAACGAGGCACTTTCTTTTACCCATGCGCGATAGCATTTTTCTCTTCGCCTTGACCTTCTTTATCAGAACTACTCTTGCTTTCAAAACATCTCTATTTCAAAACATTTACATTTTTCGAATCATCGACTCAAGTTTTAAACTTTGATTTGCCGACTTTTGGAATAATTCTTCGAAATAATTCAGTCGTTCATCATGTTTGAACGGATGATAAGGAATTCAGAATGAGTAATTTTTAAAGTCAGTCACCGATGAGTGTCCTTTCGCTTTGAATTACAACTTAAGCTCCAGCTTTACTTTCCCTACCTTTTTAAACACTCATGCATTGACTTACGAGATATCACTATCGGTTATCCTAACGTATTTCGTGATTCAAATTCAGTGGCGAGTCTAGTGTTACATACGATTACTTTACTCATAATCTACAGGAAATAATTAACGGGAGTTTTTATCGTCATTTTTGCTACGCTGACTTTCCGTGCACATTCAGTGAAAATTGAAACACCGCTCCTGTGAAAAGATCCAGAAGCTTGAATTTTTATCGTTTCTCAAAGGGTTTTCAGTTCTTCTCAAGTGTATGAAATAAGACCTCAAGTTCAATATCTCTCTCATCAGAATTATGAGTATTTCTTACCAAATAACTTTATAATTTAATAATGAGATGTGCTATTAACAGTATATTAACAGTCTTAAGAAAACAATCAAATAATGGTAATATTCTTTCTTAAATGTCTATGTCTATGTAAGAACCCTGCAAGCCGCCTTTCGGCGTGTGGCAGGGGGTGCAAGCACCTTGACTCAATTTTCCAAAACGGTTGCTTTCGCGTATACTTCGCGGAAAAAATGAATTTTTGAAACGATTCGTTCTAGCATCTATTTCCCTTATCTTTCTGGCAGTATCAGAACGGCCCATATAACAGGGGGGTCGCATTATATCGGTTACATCATCTGAAAACGTAATTTCTCTGAACTTATTTAATAAATTTATCCTTTGAATTTTTCTTCTATCTTCTAATGATTCCCATCCCGCGTCCTGTAACATCTTAGTGACACTAGCTGTTTTATCGTAGCAATTCTTTACAAATCGTATCGCCTTTCGTCGTACTTTTTCTAAATCCCGAATATGACATTTTTCGGCGGGGTCCTATACACTACATGCATACTCAAGGTGAGGCCTAACTAACGCTAAGTAACATCGCTCGCAAACTTTTTCTTCGCTTTTACCGACTATTATTATGACGAAGCCGAGTTCTTAAGTGCTTTTCCACATACATTTCGGATGTGGGCACTCCATGATAGATTATTCGTGAGAGTTACTCCAAGATACTCTACCGATTCTACTGTCATTAGGTTTACCCCTCGGAGGCTATAAGAATACTCATTTATTATAGATTTACTTTCGAAGAAGTTAACTACCGAGCACTTTTCTACATTAAGCTCTAATTGCCCATCATCGCACCAGTTCATAATTCTATCTAAGTCGTTCGAAAGGTTTAATCTATCCTCTGAACTAACTATTTCCCTGTAAATGACTGTGTCGTCTGCGAATATCCTAACATTGCTTTCAATGTGATTGCTGAGGTCGTTGATATACACTAAAAAGAACAATGGTCCAATTACACTGCCCTGAGGGACGCCCGAGGTCACCTTAACCAAGATGGAACTAATACCATCGAGTACTACTCGTTACTCTCTATCGGTGAGAAAGTCTTTTATCCAGTTAATAACTTCTGCATTGATACCTGCAACTTCTAATTTGTACTGCAATTTATGATGAGGTACCTTATCGAAAGCCTTCCGAAAATCTAGAAATATCGCATCGACTTGCTTATTTTTTTCGGCAGAGATTAGAACATCGTGTACTAATAAAGCCAGCTGAGACTCGCAAGAACGAGTCTTACGAGAACCGTGTTGATTCCTAATTATGAAATTGGACGTTTCAAGAAAACCCATTAAAGAGCTAGCTATTATATGTTCCATAATTTTACCGCTCAGTGATGTTAAAGATATAGGCCTGTAATTAGCTGGATCGACCTTAGAGCCGCTTTTAAATATTGGCGTGACATTCGCAATTTTCCAATCTTTCGGGACCTTTCCTTCGCTCATACTCTTGTCAAATATAACTTTAAGATAATGTGCTACGCTCTCCGCAACTTCCTTGAACACTCGAGCCGGTATGTCTTCAGGACCCGGAGCTTTATTCGGTTTAATCTGTTGCAATAGTTTAATGATGCCGTCTTCTCTGAAGGTGATTTTCGACATCGATTCAGGTTTATCAACATTCGGGAGAGTATTTGATGCATCGTCAGACGTGAAAACGTTTCGAAAAAAATCATTCAAGATATTAGATTTGCCTTTAGCATCGTTTACTATATTAACGCTAGTATCCTTCAATGAACCAACAGTTTGCTCTTTACCTTGGACCTCACGAACGTACGACCAAAACGCTTTTGGCTCCTCTTCCAAGTGTTCGCATAAAATCTTCTTTTTATACTGACGGAGGGCATCTCGCATAATTCGTTTAGTTTCCGACTTTGCTTCCTTATGTTCGCTCTTTACTTGATCTGTGTTGATGCTGTTCGGTTGCCTCGCAGCGGCTTTTAATTTGGATCGCAAACGCCTCTGTTTCTTTAGTGCTCTCCTAGTCTCCTTATTATACCATCTAGGTTCATTAATTTGATTTGAAAGTTTGGAGGGTACAAATTTATCCATTAGGTCACGCATTGTTCTTACAAAGAGATTCCACGTGTCCTCGGTATTTAAACATATCGCGCGCGTTTCATACTTCGGAAAATCGCACATGAGTTTACTACGATATCCTTCGAAATCGGCTCGCGGGTAAAGATAAACTCTGCGCTTAGGTTTTCTGTGCCTTACCAATTTAAGGTCGAAATCTATAATTATGGCTTTGTGATCGGATATTCCATCGCAAACAGATGTGTTAGATACTCGCTCGGGGGTATTCGTAAGAAAAAGATCTAAAATTCTAAGCTAAATCTAAGTTTTGTAGAGTAAGTAAAAAAAGTGACTTGTTCAGGATTCGAACCAAGGTTTCCCACTTTCCAGGACGTGGCTCGGAGGTATATTGGATAGGCTTATAGTAGTTAGAATACCACTATTTAGTTAAACATAGTTTAATGATTATTTTATTTCGATGAATTATTAATTTTCATTTTCAATTTTTTTCTTAAGGTATGAGGCGAGAAATCATATATATATTGCCCAGGAGGACAACTCAATCGAAAGCTACTTGCGCAGAGAAAAACCATCACTGAAGATGCTCATGGAGACGACGGGGTTCCATCTTACTGAGAATAGAAGGAGAATTAATGAGAGAGAATTTGAGGTAATGAGAATTTTCGAAGTGATTTACTCTCTACAACATATTTCAATGTAAGTTTAATTTCAGTCTAATTATTAATAGGAAAAATTAACAATTGTAAAGAAGATACCAAGTTTATTTTATTTTTTGAAAAGAAACAGGAAAATTGGTACGATTTTAAACATTTATTTAATTTCTTTTTGTCGCCTACCTTTAAGATTCATTTGTTATATTTTCCAACCGTATACAGGACTTCAAGGTGCCTTTTAAAAATCAAGATAAAGCCTTTGACGGCTAATTAAAAGAAGGGGAAGAAGTTGCAGTTTGTCTCCATGTACGGGATATGGATGAGGTTCTTCCCTATACTCTAAAGCATCACTCTACCCCGGAAGATGAATAAGAAGTGAAATATTTTTTTTCCCGAGCCAAAACATATTTTCTATATTATGTATAGTTAAAAAATTTGTAAGGCCGGAATTTGTAAAGTGATCCATGACTTGAAATGTATATAATATGGATAAAAAAATTGCGCCCTTAGCAAAACTAACTATTGCAGTATGTGTAGATTTGTTAATGATGTGAAACGCTGTTTAATTTACATATTCTGTAACTATATATTGAATTTCCCATTATTTTTGTAATTTCTAATTTGGAAGATGAATAAGAAGTGAAAAACATGTTTTTCTTCCGAGCCAAAATATATTTTAATTATGTATAATATAAAAACTTGTAAGACCGGAATTTATACAGCGTTCAAGGACTTTATTTGAATATAATATGGATATGAAAAACTTGGTGCCCTTAGCCAAATTAACAATTGCCGAATGTATAGATTTATTATGTGTAAGGCGGGGCTATGTATAATTTATATATTTTGTTCCTTAACCTATTTAGAAAGGTATGAAATAAAATGATTGGGAGATGGCGTAATTTAGTGCGTGTTGGGTGGGTTATAGAGGAAGATAAGATATTGGGAAGGAATGGTATTCCAAGTACGTTGGGCATTGGTGTTAAGGGTCTCGGTGGAGCAGTGGGCGGGTTAAGGTAGGAGTGGTTGGGATAGTGGGATAGATAGAGTGGTTGGCTTTAAAAGGGGGGAAAGAGTAGGTTGATTAGAGAATGGGGATGGGAGAGGGTGGGTAAAGGTAGGGGATGGGATGAGAAATGGTGGGTAGAGGGTGGGATGTCATGGTGGGTAGAGGGAGGGTTGGGGTGGTGGGTAGGGGGTGGGATGGGAGAGGGTGGGTAGAGGGTGGGATGGGAGAGGGTGGGTAGAGGGAGGGTTGGGATGGTGGGTAGGGGTGGGATTGGAGAGGGTGGGTAGGGGGTGGGATGGGAGAGGGTGGGTAGAGGGAGGGTTGGGATGGTGGGTAGGGGGTGGGATGGGAGAGGGTGGGTAGGGGGTGGGATGGGAGAGGGTGGGTAGAGGGAGGGTTGGGATGGTGGGTAGGGGGTGGTATGGGAAAGGGTGGGTAGAGGGAGGGTTGGGATGGTGGGTAGGGGGTGGGAAGGGAGAGGGTGGGTAGAGGGAAGTTTGGGATGGTGGGTAGGGTTAGGGATGGGAGAGGGTGGGTAGGGGGTGGGATGGGAGAGGGTGGGTAGAGGGAGGGTTGGGGTGGTGGGTAGTGGGTGGAATGGGAAAGGTTGGGTAGCGGGAGGCTTGGGCTTGTTGGTAGGGGATGGGATGGGAGAGGGTGGGTAGGGGGTGGGATGGGAGAGGGTGGGTAGAGGGAGGGTTGGGGTGGTGGGTAGTGGGTGGAATGGGAAAGGTTGGGTAGCGGGAGGCTTGGGCTTGTTGGTAGGGGATGGGATGGGAGAGGGTGGGTAGGGGGTGGGATGGGAGAGGATGGGTAGAGGGAGGGATGGGAGAGGGTGGGTAGAGGGTGGGATGGGTGAGGGTGGGTAGGGGGTGGGATGGGAGAGGTTGGGTAGGGGGTGTGATAGGAGAGGGTTGGTAGAGGGTGGGATGGGAGAGGGTGGGTATAGGGAGGGTTGGGGTGGTCGGTAGGGGGTGGGATGGGAGAGGGTGGGTAGAGGGAGGGTTGGGATGGTGGGTTGGGGGTGTGATAGGAGAGGGTGGGTAGAGGGAGGGATGGGAGAGGGTGGGTAGAGGGTGGGATGGGATAGTGTGGGTAGAGGGAGGTTTGGGATGGTGGGTAGGGGGTGGGATTGGAGAGGGTGGGTAGAGGGTGGGATGGGAGAGGTTGGGTAGAGGGTGGGATGGGATAGGGTGGGTAGAGGGAGGGTTGGGGTGGTGGGTAGGGGGTGGGATGGGAAAGGGTGGGTAGTGGGTGGGATGGGAGAGGGTGGTTAGAAGTAGGTTTGGGATGGTGGGTAAGGGCTGGGATGGGAGAGGATGGGTAGAGGGAGGGTTGGGATGGTGGGTAGGGGGTTGGATGTCATAGGGTTGGTAGAGACGTAGAACATGTTTTGGCCATTTTCGGAATGATGTCTGTTTGTATGTGTGTGTGTGTCTATGTGTGTGTGTCTGTGCTTGTGGGCGCTCTAAGGTGAAAACTATAAGACGTATAAATACCAAACTTCATATTCACTGTGGTTTATGCTATCAGAGTTGATAAGTTTTAGGAGTAAATCGGTTTTTTTACATTTGCATTTAACTTTAAACCCTGCAATCCATCAGTGACGCGTGGCAGGGGGTGTAAAACACCGACATCTCTATCTAACCTGGAGAACTATTAGCTTCTCTAATACTTCGCGGAAACCAAAAGCAACTATCTGTCCTAGCAACTACTTCCCTGTATCACTCTTTTGTTTCTCTTGAGGATCGCGTAAGATTGTAACTGGGATAACAATATCAGTTATCTCCTCCCTGAAATCGGCAGGGATAAATTTATCAAAGAGCTTCCGTCAATATTTAAGTCTTCTATCAATAAGAGAGTTCCATCCTAGGGATTCTATCATAGCATAAACACTGCTGCCAAATCTGAAATCTCCCTTGACGAACTTTGCTGCTCTACCATCCCAAGATCGGAAATTAATGCTACTTCGTGAGGATCCCAAATCGCACAGCAATACGCAAGTAGAGGTCAAGGAAAATTACGCTATTTCTTTTACTCTCGATGAACATCCCCTTAGAATTCTAATGGATAATATTTGTATCCCATGCGCATTATTTATCACCCTTCGAATATGCTTTTTGATTGAAAAATTACTGCGGAGCGTAATTCCTAGGTATTTGTGATGCATCACGAGCTCCATATTCTTTAGCCATATTTTAATTGCAAATCGAGCAGAAATAGTCATATCTGGATTCATTTAGAGGCATTGGACGACATACCTCCAAAAAATATCAAGTTTTATCTTTCCCGGAGATCACAATAAAATGACGAAATCCCAAAAATTTGCGTTTTGATCATTTTTCTTAGAATTAGAGTAGTAGTAGTATTGTTAAAAGTGCTTTGACAGCTAAGGTCATTTTGCACATCGGCTCCCACCCGGATTCGAACCCGGGATCGTTTTCACCAAAGGCAAACGCTCTGTCCACATGACTATCCGGGAGCCTTTAGAATTATAGATAGGCTGGTTTAGTATGGATTGAATTGGAAGCTTTGACGAAGTTATTCTGAATTAGGAACAGATTTTATTTTTGCGATTCAAAATCCCTAAAATAACGCCCGTAAGTGATTAAAATGTTTGCTTAAAATTCGAAATAGATTTAGAAATTTAGAATCATTTAAAGCTTTCGACGTTCTGAGTCGTGAATAGATATTTTCTTACGAGAAGGAGTTATTACAAAAAATAAGACAGAATACTATTGGAAAAATTTCAGTTTTATCTGCATGATATACTTAAGTATATTATATTTCTTATTTACTTATTACTTTATTACTTAAGTATATATTCGGTGAACTAGCTATCAAATTACAACGCTTAAAAAACTCCGCGGTGAGATATATATTTCAACTTAAAAAAGTACGATCACATTTCGGATTATTACACGAAACTCTCACTAGTAAAGCTTGATCTCCGGCGCAAGCATTACTTTCTTTGTACCACGAACAAATTATTATCTACTAAATCTCCCAATTACATTCACTCTTTATTTTTGTCTTTGGATTGCATTCATGACCGCAATACAAGAGGTCGCAAACAATTATTGATTCCTCAACATAGAACCGAGATCTTTCACAATTCATCTACAGTTACAGCTATCAACCTCTGGAACGCACTTCCCCAAGTAATACAAAACTCATCCACCATTTTTACCTTGAAGCGTAAATGTCACAATCATCTCATAACTATCCAAAGCAGAACTTAAATGCACCTAAATTCACAACTCCATCACCCCAACCTTGTTACGCAATTGTTTGGTTCTGATCCGCTGCCTCATGTCATGAATATATGTACAATATTAACGATTAGCTAACTTAGATTTTGTTTTAGAATTTTTCAAATCGCAAGCAGCAAATGTTTTAATCCTTTTGATTTCCGCACATCTTTTTATTTTTTATTTAATTTATGATATTTTTTGTTTATTTTCTCGTTTTGTCTTGTAACACTTTCCTATAAACTATGTTTTTGATTATTTTAGTGTACTAGACCTTTTAATCTTTCATTTGTACGTATTTCTTAATGTAATCTCATTTTCTTCATTTCTTTGAGATTTATCTCCCATTATTCAACGTTTATTTTAATTCATCTATAATTAATGTCAGTTTAGTGAAGTTGATTTATTTTATCTGATTGTTTGTAATGCATTTATGTTTTTTCTCCTTTCTTTTTGTACAATTTTTATATTTTCACTGCCTGTCTATCATAACCCTTTTCTTTCTCCTTCATCAAAAATATAATTTTCTATTGTAGATTTCGCAGGTTTTTCACACTCCCCTTCTTGGGAGTGTTTTCCTACAGTGGAAATTTTTTTCCTGAGCCCTCAGCTTAGTTTTTTAAAAATCCACATACTAGTTTTCTTCGTGTACTTTTGCAAACTATCTCTTTCTTTCTGTTTCGCATATGACGATGGGTTAGGAGTAAGAAGAGACTTTCTAGTCTCAATCTCGCCCGAATAGTCCATTTATTATAATTATTATTATTATAAGTAATTAAAAAAACATATCTGTCAAGTATCCGGAAAAGGAACAGATTTTTAAATAAGGGTAGCTGAAAACCCTGAAAAATTAACAGAACAATTATTTAGTTTAGCCATATTTTGGTAAAATATCGAGCAATACTCGAGGAATAAATTTTCTCTTTTTCGTAGTAGTATACAGAAAAAAAATCATCGGTTTCTTGCAATAATTTGCTTAATAATTTTAATTAACTATTCCAATTCGGACTCGTTTAACGATTTCTAAGGGATCTATCAGCAGAAGATTAACATTAGCACTCTTTGCGAGCAGAAAATTCCACAAACTTCAAAAAAATAATTGGAGAAACTTCAGTTTTTTTGCTACAATTTGCCCAAGTATGGATATTAATGTTGTGAGGTTCAGGGCCGTTTGCAGGATTTGCTCGTGCGGAGGGTTTTTCTCATTAAAAAATAGTAAATATTTTAATACAACTATCAACAATGAACGTACGCGAGAACGTACAGGAGTCCTGACAGACGATAACATGAAATTTGAAAGAGGCACTACATTTTGGAAGGAAACGTTTAATAAATGAATCATTAAATAATATAATTTCATTTTATCCTATCTTCAATTCATCATTCGTGGAACATTTTGTATGAAGGATCCTCATGGGGGGAGTTCGAACCACCAAACCCCCCCCGTGCGCACGGGCCAGGTGAGGTTGACTATGTGGACGCCATTCAACTATATTCAAAGACCAAAATGAGAGTCTTTGTTCAATTTCCTTTGTAGAATTAATTTCCGATCTCGAGATGGTAGTGCAGCTAGTCAAGGAAGCAATATCGAAAAAACGATACAGGGAAGTAGTTTCCAGGAGAGATAGTTACTTTTGATCGTTTTTCCCGCGAAATACTGGAGAAGCTAATAGCTCTTCAGGTTATTTAGGGATCTCGGTGTTTTTACACCCCCAGCCAAGCGCCACTGGCGGATTGCAGTGTTTGATTGTAAATTATAGCTTGTAAAAACCTTATTATAGAGATTATGTTTACTAGATAATGTTTACTAGATTATTTTTACAAGATTATGTTGTTTTATATGAAAAATGGCAAGAAAAGTAAAGGTTTTCAAGATATTTTACTAGTATTCAAGAATTTTCACGTGAACTACCTTATTAAAATGAAAAGTTTACTATAAATTAGGAGTATCTCTATAAACTCTATAATTTTAGTCCTATGTTGATAATTTTGTCAATATCTGAGCACATAAAGACATTTATATATTTCAGATTATTTTCAGGATTTTACATTTATTGATTTAACTGGTGCAAAAGTAAATGTCTTATCTATCTTAATAGCCAATATGTGTATGGTGTACTTCGATTTTCAATCAAAATATGGTAAAAATATAAAATGTTTTCAATTATTTTCTACCCATATACCCATAAAACGTCGACAATCCGTGAATTAAGGGAAAATTCCGTTTTTTGGCAATATTTTGCTTAAATATCGAAATAAACTATTCAAATTTGCACTATTTTTTAAGCTGTAGACGAGATCTTTCCGAAACAGGAAAACATTTTCACATTCGCGGAGCAGTGAGTTCAAAAACGCGAAAACTCTTATAGGAATTTCAGTTTGTTTTGCTTTGATTAGTTAAAGTATTGATATATTGTAACGGTATTGTATTTTGTGTTTGTTTTTTTTGTGCAACGATTGAGGAATGAAGGGCTGCGATTTTCGCGTGTGTTTTTTTTTGGTGTGTAATGTTTATTTTGGACGCCCGAGGGCAGAGACGGTGATGGCAAGGCCGCGAAGGCTAGTGAAGAAGTGGAAGACGGGCAGAAGAGCCCAGACCGCAAGGCCGCAGAAGAAGGGAAGGAACGACTCAGAAGAACCAGCCCCGAGTTGACCGGCAGGTCGGACCATTTCGAAAACGCGATTGTTCACTGTATTGAATTTTGTTATTTGTCTCGACAGAAATAAAGAGAGAAACTGTAAAGAGGAAGGATCTGTCACATTCTGGTGCCGTGACCAGGATCCCGAAGGTGCGTCCAGCATTGGTTGTCGTGGGTAATTGACAGCGCGTCTTTCGACAGGGCTGGCAGTGTACGAGATGGCGACCGGCGATTTTTCTGGCTACAGGACGAGGAAGGATTCGTCCGGATCCATCGAGTCAGCGTCCGAGGATCATCCGGGGGAGGAGTCGTTGTTAGAGATAGACATGGCAGGGTTGGCGCTACGAGAAGGTAAGGCGCAACCAACAAATGATTGTGATGCCCAGGGAATTCACCAGGCGTTGGAGAAGGTGATGTCGATGCTCACCGCAATGGGGACTAGAATCGAACGATTGGGACATAAAATAGACCGAAAAATTCAGGGGATAGAAAGGAAAATGGAAAGGATCGAAGAAAGTTTGACCGAAAGAGTAAGCAGAAAGTTACGTGAAGATTTGGAGGGTGACAACAGGAGAATCATGCAGGCGGTTCAGCAGGAGATCGAGGGTGTGAATCAGGAATTGGAGATAGTTAAACGGGGACTAATAAATGGGTCCGGTGGCAGCGAGTGTTGCCGACCATGGCCGGCGGACCTGGTCAAATCGCAACGTTTTCGCGGATCGCGGGAGGAACACCCCATTCAATTCTTGAGAGAAATGGAGACCAATTTCGCCATGGCGGGAATATCGGAGGAGGTGAAGAAGTACTATTTTGATGGGCTACTCGAGGGGCACGCGAAGACGTGGGATAATTCATTGTTCCCTCAACCAAAAAATTACCATGAGATGAGGGAGAAGTTTCTAGAGGCTTATTGGGGTCCCCACGAACAGCATGAACATAACGAAAAAATCCGTTCGGGAGTGTACCGCCGGAATACGGGGGTAACGATGAAACAATACGTCACGGAAAAAATGTCACTGTCCAGATTGTGTCAGCCACCGTGGGTTGAGGAGGAATTAGTGTTTGTGCTATGTAGACAGTTGCCGCCTCGCGTACAAGACGTATTAAACACCGCGGAAAACCTCACTTTGGAAAAGTTACAGAACCTTTTAGGGAAGTATGATAAATCTGGAAACCCATATAGCGATGGGATGGTTAATTGTAATCGCCCGGAGGAAATGGGAAATGGCGGTGGAAATCAGTACCGGAATGATCAAGGCGGGTATTATGGAAATCAAAATTCTAGAGGGAATGAGCAAGAAAGAAACCGAGACCGGAGAATGCGGAACTATAATCCCCAAAGTAATCAAAATTATAGACGAGATTATCGGGAAGCTAGTAACACTCAATCACCGACGAGGGAGGCACGCGAGCTAGGATCGGACCATTTAAACCGATCGGGGTTACGCGAGGAGCGTTCGTCGCCGATGACCCGACAACAATAGAGATCCCGATAATGGGTTTCTCGAGAGAACGCAGGGAGGAGGAAGACGGGCGCGGAGAAAATCTAGCTACAAATAAAGAAAATTCTAATGTTCCAATCAGTCACGCCCACTGTTATGATGAGCCCATCATAAAGGGCTTGAGTCAAGATGAAAGCATGGGGGGCGGTAACAGCAACTTCAAGTTATTCCAAGGTGCCCTATGTAAGAGTGGTGACGATATTAAGTTTGTATTGCCTTACTGTTTAAAGGAAGAAGTTATTGTTTATATTCCCAAAAGGTATGGTCATGTGGGAACCAAGAAGACCCTGTTGCTCGCGAGGGAACTGTATTATTGGAAAGGGATGTCAAAATTTATCAGAAAATTGCTCGCGAAATGCGAAATTTGTCAAAAAACGAAATACCCAAATCGGAATTATGCAGGAACTTTCCAGCCTATAATCCCAAACGGACCAAGGGAATTATTTGCCATTGATTTGTATGGTCCGCTTCCCGTTGCTAAATTCCGAAATAAATACGTTTTGGTTGTAATCGATGTATTTTCAAAATTTGTGGGAGCATACCCGTTAAATAGAGCGAATGCACGTGCCTGCATAAAGTGCCTCGAAAGTAAGCATTTTCCCAAAGCTGGGAAACCGCAGAAAATGTTATCGGACCATGGTACCCAATTTACGTGCAATTTTTGGGTTCAAAACCTTGCGAGATTGGGAGTTCAACCAGTTTATTCTTCAATTCGACACCCTCAATCCAATCCGGCTGAGAGGGTGATGAAAGAATTATCGAGACTGTTTAGGGTTTACTGCCATACGCAACACTGAGACTGGCCCGAAGTGTTACCTTGGATAAATGTGTGGCTCAATGAGGTGTGCCATGAAAGCACCAGGGTGACACCATGCGAAATACATTTTGGTAGGAAACCAAAGTTCTGGTTGGGCTTCGACATCAATTTACCCTTGCTTGACAACGTTGCGCAGGAGGATCGCATTCGGATGGTATACTATAATTTAAATAGGGCGGCAGCAAGGAGGGCGCGTCAACAAAAGACGAAGCCACATGAATTCAAAGTAAACGATTTAGTATTGCTTCGTACCCCTCGAACGTCAGACACGAAAACAAATGTTTTCCACAAATTCTTTTATTTATTTACTGGTCCCTATGTCATCCAGAAAATTATCGGAGTGAATGCGTGTCAATTAGTGACAAGAGAGGGTGACGACGTCGGAATTTATAATTTTTATAATTTGAAGCCCTTCCATTGTTAGTGGAACCTGTGTTCTATTTGTTTTTCTTCTCGTCGATCAGCTGCTCAGTTAGCGCAAGTGCGTATCGGGTGCGGTTAAGTGAAAGTGTTCCCCTAGTGCTTGAAGGAAGTGAAAATGTGCAGTGTTTAATGGGAGTGTTTTTTTATCATGTCAAAAGAAAAAAATTCTGTTTGGAAAGGGTGTGAATAAAAAAAATGTTGTAATTTACCATTTAATAATCGCATTGTTCAAATTTTGTGAACTGAATGCAAATTGAGATGTGTCATATTTTCTTTTCAGGTTAAGTAAAATGTAATTGTTTTCCTATTGTGAATGGTTTACCAGAATCAATAGTGTATTTTGTCAACGAGACTTGGGTTTGAATAAATGTCTTTGGGTCTGTCGTTGGAGGAATTGTCTACAAAGTGTTATTTAAATAAGAATGATGATGATAGGGTAAATATTTGGTAAATTGAATGGTGATTGTAAAAGGAGATCAAGGTTTTGGTGCGGAATTCGAGTGATCAGATGTTTGGAGGTCAGTTGAAATTCCTGGGTGTGTTATTTGAAAAATGTTGAAGTGTAAAAGGAATGGCTTAAAAATGGTGATGATTATGGTTTTGGATGTGGGTTTAAAGAATTTGTTGTTTGTAGGATAATTGAGAGTCCTGGAAGTGTTAATTAAATAAATTGTTGGAGTACAAAGGAATGGTTTATGGACAGAGATATTGATGGATCGCTAAAATTTATGAAGTGAATTTAATTTTTGTGTAAGTTGTGAAGGGATAAAATTTCAATTTTTTTTGTTTTGAAAAAAATGTCAATTTTCTCGGGGGGCAATGTAACGGTATTGTATTTTGTGTTTGTTTTTTTTGTGCAACGATTGAGGAATGAAGGGCTGCGATTTTCGCGTGTTTTTTTTGGTGTGTAATGTTTATTTTGGACGCCCGAGGGCAGAGACGGTGATGGCAAGGCCGCGAAGGCGAGTGAAGAAGTGGAAGACGGGCAGAAGAGCCCAGACCGCAAGGCCGCAGAAGAAGGGAAGGAACGACTCAGAAGAACCAGCCCCGAGTTGACCGGCAGGTCGGACCATTTCGAAAACGCGATTGTTCACTGTATTGAATTTTGTTATTTGTCTCGACAGAAATAAAGAGAGAAACTGTAAAGAGGAAGGATCTGTCACAATATACATATCAAATTATGAAGCATATTAGATCTTTCATCGAAATCCCTCATCTTTTGATAAAGTTGTCTATTTAATCGAGCAGTAGATGCAAGAATCCTTGAAAACCAAAATTAAAACTTGAAAGATTTATTTATTTATGCGTTTTCCTTAAACATCATAATTAAACTGGCATTTTAGAACACATTAGGAATCTTTTTGCCTTATCGGTCCAAATTAAGAGAAGATATACTGTTTCGCTGGGAATTTAACCCAAAATACTTCGAAAACAAGAAAATGATTACAAAAATTTCAGTTTTTAACCATGTTTTTATTAAAAATAGAGATAAACTATACGAATTTGGACTATATAGATAGTATAGATTTTCACTTTAAATGCCTAGCAGTAAGCCCAAAAAAACGTCGAAGATCCGAAAACAATCGAAAATAATGTATGGCCATTCTTGCTTAAAAATCGAAAAATCATATTCAAATTAAGATGGTTTAAATGCTTGTGTCGCAACTTGCCTAAATCACTATATCAATATCGATATTTGAGAATATTAATATAAATAAGGATGTTTTTCCGAATATTTTCGGGTTTTCGATGTTTTTTTGAGATTTCTACCCCGCAAAAGTTAACATCTGTTCCTAATTCGGATGAACTACATAAGCTTTAAAATGAGTCAAAATTTGTGTATTTAATCTCGTTTTTAAGCAAATTACTGCCAAAAAAACTATATAGTGTATAAAAAATCTATATTCTAAAAAATTGCATATTTTATCTCGATTTCTAATAAAAAGGTGGTAGGAAACAAATATTTTTAATCATTTTCTGGTTTTTGATATTTCTTGGGTTACCTTCCCCGCGAAACTGTATATCTTCGAAAACATTTCCAAGGAAAACATTCTTATATTTTAAATCACATAATCTAGCAAAATATTAACTCTATAATAATTATTACGAGACTCCGCCGAAGATAAACGAAGACAAACCCACAGAATTTCCGCTTTCTATATATACAAGACATCTAACTTCCTTCATCAGTAAAGTGGTAATCTCTACCCTTCCTGACTGTAATTATGTACCTACAATTGATCGTTACAGAAAATATCTCGTTTCCATGTAATATATCGTCCTCATTAATCATCAGCTTTATGGGCCTCGAGTATTTTTACGGTATAACATTTCGTATTCAACAATGGGATCGGTTGTCAGGGGGATGAGTTGTTTACAACCTCCAATTATCATAAAATGTTCGTATTCTTCACCGATATTCTCGCAAATTCGAATCAAAGAAAGATTCCACGATAAAAATAAAATCTTCGCTCAGTTTTCTTTCTTTCGGTGCTTGTCTCGTTGACGTGCGACTGTTCCTTCTAATTTAATTTTGTGAAAGAAATAAACCCTGCATGCGATGAAAATGAGTTTTACGTGTATTTTTCATGGAAAACTATCTGAGTGATCTCGGTTTGAACCCCGTAAAATTGTGGAATAAAAAGACGACAGCAACTCCTGTTTGAAGAGGACATATGAATAAAGTTTGAAGCAAATCGGACGAACGGTATAGCCTCCAATCTTAGACAAACGCACTCACAGAATTTCGATTTCATTATCATTATATATCTACGCGTAACAGTCGCTTGCAATCGGTAAGTATGTTGACGAATTATATACTTTTGACAGCACCTGGAAACTACAACTAATAGACTTTAGTCTGTGGTGGTTTCAAAAATGTGAAGTCGATATATTGGGAAATTCCTCAAAAGAATCTCTGTGTTCAACTTTAAATGAATGTCGTTTACAAATTTGGTCATGGATTTGAACCATTGAGCTTACTGGAGGGGGCGCCCCCTATGCTCCGCACTGGCGGGGATTGAAGCCAAGGGGGCGTGGCATAATTGCGCATTTAGCCATATTGTGAAGCCCAGGTATAACACAGATTCTTACGGGGCAACGATTAATTTTTGATCTTTACTCTTAAAATAATGCCTTTGGGGATTTTTCGCGGATGGTGCGATGAAATTAACTAGTAATACATCCCAAAATTAATTCATTCGTATTGGATTATAGCCGTTGTGTCCCGCAGGAACAGGATTATCAACGGACAATTAGGT
Source organism: Sympetrum striolatum (assembly GCA_947579665.1). Classification (NCBI taxonomy): domain Eukaryota; kingdom Metazoa; phylum Arthropoda; class Insecta; order Odonata; family Libellulidae; genus Sympetrum; species Sympetrum striolatum. Next base: position 94,203,529 of record OX388347.1, on the reverse strand, counting down.
GTTTTGTCAAACATAATGACTAAATATTACTGGCAAAATAAAAGCTGTCAATTCGAAAATTACATTAATTTCAAATTTCTGAACCGTATTTCTGAAATTAAAGATGGATTGGAGAGATTTTTATGCAACCATCGTTTCTTCTGCGAACGTAATTTGTCACCGTTAAACTCGCCGAGAACTGCTACTGTACGATATAAATATTAACTAAATCCCAAGATAAAATAATTTTATCGATGGCACAATACCGAATCACCCTATGACTATATTTTCTACTTATATTACTTCATTTTCACTAACAAAACTTGGAAAAGAGCCGTGCTACCTCTCATAATGCACGTTTGTACTCAACTCGACAAAATGCGTACATATGACATATTACCGAATTGCCTTAAAAGCTATATTTCCCATTTATATTATTACACATTCACTACCAAAGCCCTTGGAAAAGAGCCGTGCTACCTCACGTAATGCACGTTTGTACTAAAGTTAACTCGACAATATGCGTGCCTCTAAATTTAACTTCACAAGAAGGGCGAAACATTTTGCTGGTGAATGACAAAAAATTTCAAGCAAAAATATTTATTACAATTGCAAATTACAAAAACATTAATTTACGATACAATAGACCTCTGGAGACCATTTGAGATATTGACATTGGTGAATACTAGGGAGAAAAACTTTACTAACACCCAAAGAAATTTCTACGAAAGATTTTTTGTTTACAAAATACAAGCATTTGAAAATTCCACAATTTCACTTCGGTAAAAACGTAATTCGCACCACCACCATCTTGAATGACGTCAGGTACCACATCCATGCTATTGGTACATATGTTAACATGCGTTTCGTTAGTGTGTGAGGAAGTTTTTGTGTATAGATAACTGCAAATTCTGTGGTAAACAGAACACCTCAAAATGCCAAAGTGTGACATTACGTATTGCATTGTGCCCAAATGCATTAATACGACGAGAAGTGGCCCGGATAAATATATCTTTACAATTCCAAAAAATCCTGCCGATTTTCGCGATTTTTCCCATTTATAAGCATTGCTTTGATTTTCGGGAATTTTAAAAAAATACTTTCAGGATAGGTAGAGAATCAAAACTCAAGGAGCCTTTATATATGGTCATGATCTATCGAAAACATAAATGATTTTTACAGAAAATATCCTGGATTCGACGCTAGGACGATGCAACAACTTGCCCTTTAAAATAAATTGAGGTAGTTTTTCATTATTTTTTTGATGCACTTATGGAAATGATAGGAAGTTCTCGCTTAGCTAAAAGATGTATCTTAAGATTTAGTTTAAGAAAAAAATTTAGGTACGACGATACTGTTCCTAGGTTCGATGCCAGAGCACATTAAAATGTCTTTCATAAGGAATATATGTGAAAAGTAGGACGTCGTTTGAGGCAGTTGCAACCAATATTTCTGCTTGAATTTTCATACATAGTTAGAGATCGTGATCTTCTATTGTGCTGCACAGAAAGTATCACCATTAAGACCCGGGTTCGATGCCGGGCGGTAAATATATCTCCCATATAAAATACATAGGGGTAGCTTTTCATTATTTTTTTATGCATTTATCGAAATGATAGGAAGTTCTTACTTAGTTAGAAAATGTATATTCAGAATCTGTTTAAGAATAAAATTTAGATAAGACCATGGTTTTCCTGGGTTCGATGCCAGAGCACATTAAATTTTCTCACATAAGGAATATAAGGGAAAAGTAAGACGCCGTTTAAGGCAGTTGCATATTTCTGATTGTGTTTTCACACATAGTTAGAGATTGTGAACTGCTGTTTTACTGCAAAGTAAGGATCACCAGGAAGACCCGGGTTCGATGCTGGTCGGTTGAAATGCAGCGAATTAAAGAATATTTTCATATTATTTTTTCTATTAAGGACCGTCTCGATATGATGCCGACTTGAAATTAGTGTTATGGATATGCTTGCAGTATGCAAGCAACATTTTACTCGTATCTATTATAGACGATCGGTGTGGATGATGAAGTGTCGACGGAAGGATGTTCTGTCGCTAAAATCATCCGTTTGCGTCTGTGAAGATCATTTTGACGTAAGCAAACACGATGAATATAACAATACTAGCTGAAGCGCCCGTTGATTCTCAACGGGGAATATAGAAGTAGATTAAATTCAAGTTGCCGGTCGTGCAATGCGTAAATTCCCTTTAGAATACAGTCTAAAATCCCAAGCTATTCTTAATGTACAGGAAAATTCATGAGCTCGGCTCAACAATCGCATTGATCGTGAGGAGGATTGGCTGTTTACAACCTCAAAAATTTTGGAAAATTCACGCGTATTTGATCAAAATTCTCGAAATTTCGGTTCGGAAACAATATTTCACGATCAAAATTATAATATTCATTTAATTTCCGTTCTTTTGCTTCTTGTTTCGACTCCGCACGACTATTTTTCTATTTTAATTCTTCAAAAGAAATATAGCCTGCTACCGATAAAAGTGAAGATTAGATTTATTCTTTATGGAAACACATCTGAGCGATCTTGGTTCAAACCCAGCAAAATTATCGAATAAAATTGAGAAAGTACGTCCTTCCTGGTCCCAGAAAACACGTACGCAAAGTTTGACGCGAATCTGGCAAACGGTTTGTACTAAAATCGAAGACACACAATCTCCTGACTGTAATTACGTACCTGTAATTGCTGGTTACCTTCTTACAGAAAATTTCTCGTTATCCATGTAATATATCGTTCTCTTCAATCATCAGCTTTATGGGCCAAAAGTCCACGAGTGTTTTTACGGGATAAAACATGAGCTCGGATTCAACAATGGGATCGGTCGTCAGGGGGATGAGTTGTTTATAGCCTCGCATTTTCAGAAAATTTTTGTATATTTTACCGATATTCTCGCAAATTGTAATCGATAGTAAGATTCCACGACCAAAATAAGAATCTATATTCAATTTTCTTTCTTTCGGTGTTTGTCTCGACTCTATACAACTATTTCTTCTAATTTAATTCTTCAAAAGAAATAAAGCCTGCAACCGATAAAAGTGAAGCTTACGTGTATTCCTTATGAAAAACTATCTGAGCGATCTTGGTTCGAACCCAGCAAAATTCTTGAATAAAAATGCGACAGTACTTCCTTCCTGATGTCAGAGGACACGTATGCAAAGTTTGAGACAAATCGGGCAAACGGTGTGGACTCCAATTCAAGACAAACAAACCCACAAACACACAAACACACAAACCCACAAACACACAAACCCATAGAATTTCTGCTTTATATATGGGCCATTCCATGCCAAGTGGTCTAGTGGTCCCCGCTCGACCATCACGGATTTCGATGAAATTTTGTATGGACATTCACACATATCTCTTATGAACATTTGTAAAGTTTTACTATCGCCGATGGTATAGTTGCTGAGATATAGAAGATTGTTTGACCCCGTGTCGCTGCCTTCTTCAACATGACTATGAGTTTTCAGTAACTTTGAGGCGTTGTATCTCAGAGAATTGTTTTATGAAGTAAACACACTTTGGCTATCTCAAACAACTTTTTGCGCTCTATTAAACAAAGTAATAAAAATAACTGTAAGAGCGACCTCCTTGCAGAAAATTCTGTGCAAACCTGGCCCAAAAAATTGCGAATCGAAAAAAAATTAAAACTTTGGCTTTTTATATTTCAAGAAGAAATGATATAATCAACGTGAAATTTATCGAATGATAACATATCAGTACATAGTTTATAAATATAAAATTTCATATTCCTAGTACTTTCCATTATTTTAAAAATTGAGTCAACATTTGACAATTTTTGTAAAAAAGCCAAAAATAGGCTATTTTTACCCCGCTTTTACAAAAAAAGACCCTCTGGAATTTCTTTTGAAAAATTTTTATTAAATAAAGAATGATTTCAACCCTCTAAAAAAGTATACCTAGTTTTTCATCTCGAGCATATAAGGCCCTAGAAATAGGGACAACTATGAGGATGACATTTGTAAAAACGGCAAAAATAGGTTATTTTCTGCCCGCTCTTAGAAAAGAAAGACCTTTTCGATACTCTTGTAAATAATTTTTATTTGAAAGAGCATGTTTCAAACCTCTTAAAAAAGTACACTTGGTTTTTCATCGCGAGCACGTACAGCCCTAAAAAAATTAACAAAGTTGAGAACGTTGCTATGGTGGCGCCACATGCCTCCTGTTGTTTATCGTCCTGGTTATTTTATGTAGACATTTTTAGTATATTGCGTTGGTCCATGACTGGTACTGGTCGTGACATCGTCACTACCAGTACCAGTGGAACCAGTACTTAGTGGAACTCCTTCCTAGTAAATGGGTGGGAATAACTTACACAAATTCCACTTTTAAAGTTTTTAATATCTGCGACCGGTTTCAGACTTTAGTCCATTATCAAGCACAAGAGTTATTCATGACTGCATATATATATATATACACAAATAATAAAAAACCAAGGCACCAATCAGATTAGCTACTGTTGATAGTGGGAGAGGTGTTAGGGGGAGGAGGAAGAGGGTTAACGATGGACAGAATGGGAGAATAATTAGTAAACTAAATTAACTTCTAAGTTAGCTAATTTACTAAAGTAACAAATTATAACAAAGTTTCTGTTGAAACATAGGTAAAGAAACTTTAGTAGAGACTTCGGTTAAGTCGTGGCTATGTAGCCATTCTGTTGTGTGTTACTTCGAGTTTTTTTGTAAATAGTGAGTTATGCCATATTTTCATTTCTTGGATCCTTCAAATTTCATCCATACTCCACTTGAGGTTACTCTAGAAAATTGACAGCTGCTTAGTATTCTGTAATTATTTTATTGACATAGCACTCTCGCATGGCCACGTTTTGAACTGAGCTGCTGTAATTGTCGTATTCCATCATATTTTTATAACTTCTTTTTCCAGAATTTGCATTATTGCACTAAATATTGCGATTTCACTAATTTTAAATGGATGTCGAAGAGTCAGATGAAAATCCCACCTTGCCCTTCTGCGTTGTTAGGGAAAAACTTTCGTCCATTTGCCATCATGGTTCATTTTATTCCAATAAAATTGGGCTGCAATATGTGCACAATTTATCATTGTACGAAAAAGTGCTTATTTCTCTGCGATCAGAGGTAGAGATCACAGAGTACGATCAAATCTGTTTCTGTTTCACAAAGCAATGTCTTTAGAAAAGTATTAAATTAAGCAAAAGTCATGCTGCAACCCATTTAACAAAAAAAAACATACAGCTAAACATGGGCTGCTGAAAGTCAATCTAGCCTTGTCTAATGATTTGCAAAAATTTGTGATGATATGTGATATGAAAGTGCATATCTTGCAACACCGCCGCTCCGCCTTAAATACCATTAAGGCTCCTTTGCACGCTGCCCTTGCACCTTGCGAGGTCCCGACGACCTACAGTTTAGAACTATCGCAGCCCAAGGATATGCCTCTCTGCGCAGAAAGAAGGGGTGGATAGAAGTGTCAAGGGTGGTCCGAAAGAAAACGATTTTTCGAGAATAGATTTCTAATAGCACTCATTATCCAGTACTGATTAGTGCGTTTTAAGTAATAGTCGGTATCAGGATATTTTCTCTTGACTATCCTACGACAAATTTGGAATGAGCATATGACTTCCTAATATAATTTAATAAGTTTCATACGTATGCGAAGGGTATTAAATTAAAATTTAGTATGATTAATCGTATTAATTAAATAATTCATAATAATGAACAATTTGCATACCCTGAATTATTTTGTGTTTACAGACCAGTAACAAACTATGACTGAACGGTAGATACTTATGACCTATTGAAGCCGCTGGTAATAAGAATTTTTCATAGCACAGGCCTGTATTTACATAACATCGATAAAATTAAAACTAAGAAGATATACGGAAACGGATAGTTTTAAATGACAATACAATACTGGCTTGTAATGTATCTTCTGTCATTAAATTACTTTTGTAGTAGTTATATCAAATTGAAAACCTTTCTACATTTTCCTTCATTTTTCATAACCTATCGCTCCAAAGATAAGAATTTTTGAATGGTAGGGTTAAAATATTAACCGACGGCTGCATAACATTTTTTAAAACATGTGCATATTGTTTTCCATCATGGTAGCCATTGATATTCCAAAGACCCCAGGACCTTAAAAAGTGGATTGCACACGATGAGATAAACAATCGCTATAATTATTCTGTTCAATAAGGGATTTATCGAATTAATTTAATACATCCTATAATAACATACGAACCTTCGGAGGATATCCACCCCCAGACATGCACAGAAAATCGTCCACTTCTGCCCCTCTCTTTCACATATTGGAGGTCGAATCTGCAGTTTCGAGGTCTATACACACCGACAGGGCCATTCGAACATGACGAAAATGTTTTTTCGTCGCTTAGTCGCTGAAATCCTAATCCAAGAGCGCAAGTAACTAAAAGTAAGCGCCTCAAACTGTTCCTTCCCTCAAATCCTCAATTCATACAGGGCAAAAAAATCCACAGGAGATCTACTAGGTTTTTCCAAACCCTTCCATTTCAGAGAGAGAGAGCCTACGCAGCGGGGGGCATAGGCGGCAAGGACTTCGTCTGCAAGAATGTCGGAAGCGTGCAATATTTGATGCCTATAGAAATGCCCTTTTGGGAATAGGAGAAAGGGAAAGAAGGAATACCTGAAAATCCCCCTGAACCCCTGCTTTGAAGATGTCCTTCTTGTCCTCCCCACGAAGTATTGTCTAACGCGGAAATAGTAGCCCAACGGGTGAAGGACATAATGAGAAGAGGACAATACCTTCGACCTGTATACTTCCGCAGATCCTCCGCAGAGCATCCTGGTGTCTTGGATGGAATGTATTATCTTATTCAACTTACCGATCTTGATTACAAGAAATGCTTCCTTAAAGACGGCCGTTAATCGTATTTGGTATGGAGTTATTTATACACGGAGTATGGGATTTTAGCAGCCGGTGAAACATACATCGCCTATATCATTCATCCTGTTAAAAGAAGCGTAAATAGTTATTTCCCAAGGGATATGATAGCTCACAAGTATCTACTGTTCAATCATCGGTTTGTTGCTGCTCCGTTACGGCCATTCAAAACAATACAATGAATGGAAAGTTAAGGGATATTCAAAGGGAAGAAAAAAAAATCAAAAATCGTTCTTAACTGTCAGGGGTTCGGAACCAGGAGGACCTGAAATTGCATACTTTCCCATAGGAAGGCATTGCGCTGATTTTCAGGATTATTTTAAAAGTTCTTACCGGGAAGATAGATTACTGTTTTTTATGATACCTGGAGTAGTGAATATTTAACAGAAATTGTAGAGAATTCTTCAAAGATGATCTTAAGTTCGATGCTAGACCGGTGAAAATATGTCCAATTTAAAATACATTGGAGGTATTTTTTACGGAGAACTTACCTGTAAGATATAGCATTCGAGCTTTTTATATTGATAGATATCCGTATAATTTATAAAACCATTAAATTGTTTCCTTAACTATCTTGCATTCGATGCCAGGGCACACAAGATATTATCCTATAAAGAATACATAGGAAAAGCAGGGCGTAGGTTGAGGCTGTCAAAGATGTGATCTCCATCATACATTTCGCACAACGAATACGATCATTTTATTGTACATGAAAGAAAATAACCCAAAACTCCCTGAGGTCGACGCCAGGCTTATCCCGATTCTTATGTAAGGTATACATTGTAGATATTTTAAAAGTTATTGTGAACTCCTAACCGATGAGATACACAATTATTTACCATAGTGATGATTATTTTCTAAACTTTTTACTATAATTACTTGCTCAGAAATACCTCTCGTTTAGCATACCTTACTCGTTTATATCTATTATATATATTTCCTTCTTAGGATATATACATTCAAACATCTATATAATATAGTTGACGCTTCTCCTAATTCACTGATTCATATATGTAGGAAGATACTTATTCAGGGGCCAAACTTTTGGAGGGATTGGGCCGCTTCTATTTTTTGTAAATGGCCCGAACTCAAAACCCCAGGAAAAATTAGAAATCCTTCCTAACTATCATGGGTTCGAAATCAGGCGCCCCTAAAATCACAAATTTTGCCGTTAGAATGAGTTGCGCCAATTATTAGATAAAAAATACTTTCCGGAAAAAGCAGAGGATACATATCCAAGGCGCCTAGAGATATATAGAGATTGAATTTCCTATTGACTACATCTCTAAGCACCTTGAAGGATAAATTTGCACCGGTATACATTTGAAATAAGGGTAATTTTTGAAAAACTCTCTTAAAGATTCAATAGACAATATTTTCATCTGTTATAATCCTAAATTTTAATTCTCTGTCATTCCGAGAAGTTTTTTTTTTAATCTCGAAATTCGGTGCAATATATGAAAGATAAGAATGCATTACGCCAATTTTTGGAATAGAAAGAAAGATTTTTTGGTAAGAAAGAGAACTCAAATTAAAGGAACTAAGAGACATTTTTCAGATCTAATAGAAACAGTAGAAACTATTGCATTAAGTATCCATTGTTCGATGCCAGACCGGTGCAAAAATCCCCCTATAAAAATATAGATATAGAGGTGCCACTTTGCAAGTGGATGATTTTTTATACTATGCTATAGAAAAAAATTAGTTTGTAACCATAGTTATCTTGGGTTCAATTCTAGGCCCCCTCAAATAATCTCCTATAACGAATAAATGGGAAATTAAGGACATTAAATGGCAGTTAAAGACATGATTCATATTTCAAGAGGTCCTGGATTGGGGAATTCGGAAATAAATTCTCCGTTTATTACCGCTAAGATGCATGATTGCTATCCATGCTTATAACCAATTACTATATTTTTCCTTTAACTTTACCTTTTGCTTGCAGAATGCAAGCAGCATATAACTCGTGTATTCTAGCTGGAGTTGTGGTAAATAGACGAATTCGACGGCTTTTAGCCTTCGCTTAACAGGTATGAAGAGTTCCTCGTGCTCGATTTAAAAAGAACGTGAATAGGAACCTTATGTTTATGACAGCAGGAAGGAGTGTGTTATTCTTGTTTCATTGAGGGATAAGAGCCTCAGGCCTAGGTAACGGTTCTAGGCTACGACGCTGTTGCAAGATTTACGCCCGAACCCTTTCCTTAAATTATGTATCCCTAACCTTATATTTCACGCTAAACCAAAATTTAAGATACTTTTGCTGCGGAATGTACAGCTAACAGCAAAAAAAAGTTACCACCCCTGACCCACCAAGAAATTCTAAGTCCAAATTTCGGGCCGGCGAGCCTTTCTCTCGAGAAGGGAGGGAGAGAAAAGAAAGATGGAGAATATGGTCCCTTACGCTAGCTCGGCTCTCGCGTTTGGATGGAGAATTTTCGTTATTTATATAAAAATCATTTACTACTATCCATTATCTGCCGCAACATTTGATGTGTTAACGCGTACTATTGAATTTGACGACGATCAACTGGAAGATAACTAAAGAAATGAATCGAATTGAATGCAGCATTCAAAGTCACTCTCACTTTAATTTTCTATAACAGATTATTAAATAATTTCCAAAACAATACAAATGAATTTATCTGAATACAACATTCGGTATCAAATTAACTCACATTTCGTATTTCGAAAATCGATCGTTTAAATCATTTCCAACGATTGATTATGCTCATCAATGTGAACGAAACAAGCAACTGTTCTCTTCTTCTTAATTTCAAATAGGCCAAAACGCAGGATCTGTGATTCAACAATGGCATTTGTCGTCAGGGGGACCGGCTGTTTATACTCACAAAACTTTTCGTGTATTCCGTAAAAAATCTCGAAAATTCAATTCGGAAACAACAATAAACGACCAAAATAAGGTTTTCTATTCATTTACTCTGCTAGTGGTTCTTGTCTCAATCTCGTATGACTATTATTTTTAATTTAATTTTGCAAAAGAAATGAAGCATGCAGAGACAAAAATGAACTTTACGTGCATTTTTTACGGAAATGCTTTGACTCGTCTGGGATCGAAGCAAGGACGAAGTGTCACCATTTTTTACAATATAAACACTTTCGTATATATATATTTGAATGCAATGTTCTATAAAAATTTCAAGTCAATCGACCAAGTGATTTTTGAGTTTTGCGGGCACAAACATATGCAGGCTGATTTTTATACATAAGATATTTGCATAATTCGGTGGATTATTATAATTTAATTTGATTGCTTTTACAACCCTTTCGTTTACCTTTCCCAATCGAAAAGCGTTCTATCATGAAGAGAAATAACTAAGGAATAAACACAAGGAAATAAAAGTTTCACATCTTCCACACAAAAAGTCGTGTAACTTTGACAAAGTTATTTATTTCCTTGTGCTTAGTTACCTATGGAGTTCCTCAAAGTTAAAGCTCATTCGATTGATTTAAATAAGGAATAATCTTTTCTAGATTACCATTTCCCCTTACTCTCGTGACTCCTATAGATTATATAATCCAAGAATTTGTAAAATTAAATTATCATTATAACAACATTGCAGCAAATTCTCACAATTAGGTTTGACGTTTACTAGCACCATCTTCAACATTTACATAAATACGCGATCCTCCATATGGCGTGTGCCTTGAAAAAGGAGAAAGAATGAGAAGGAACAAAAGTGTGTGTGCAGGTAAAAGGGTAGAATTCTTGGAAAACTTCTAAACAGGACAAAACGAAAAAGGTGGGGGAAAAGGACAAGATAAACCTTTTGTTACCAAAGGGGAATGGAAAGGAAAAACTTTCTCGTTGGGAGAAGAGGACGGGTTGCAATTTGCTCGATTCATTTTGATTTCATCTAAAATAATGTGTCCACTAGCCTTCTCTGATATATGTATAATTTTTACCTCGCAATTAGAAGAATGACTCGAAGAAATAAATCTCTCATAAAGTGTGACTGCAGAGCATCAGATTAGAAATTTTGTATGTTCTTCAGCCTATAACTTACGAAATCTCACTGTTTACCTGATGTGGATTGAATGAAAATAATCATAAATCGCTTGATGAAACTACCGTCCTAAATATTGGATCCATGGATTCCTAATCGTTTCAGAGTAATGGCTTACAGTAAATACTGTAGTAAAAGGCCAGCGGTAGACGTCCTTTTGGTAAAATTATCGAAATTTTGTTTCTCAAAAGTTACTTCTCTCATTTTTTTAGCTATTTACTGATCCACCAATCGACTCCGAAGAGTAACACAATTTGTTTATTTCGAAGTTCTCAGTATTTTAAGAAGACCATCTTTTATTTTATCAGTTACGAAAAATGATAAGACCGCTATCCGTGGAATTGTGACTTTTGCATGACGATGTTAATCGACTTCTAACCAAATTAAAGACTTAGCTAGAGTATGACTTATTTGTACTCGACGCAGGATGGTCAAGTTATTGCGTGTGTGTTACAGTAATGACTATTATAATTGTGTTTAAATACGTATTTAAATGGCATCTTTACTTTGTATTTTATAAACCAGGTGAGATCGACTAGCAAATTTTATCAGTGAATAAAGATGAGTTTAACGTTTTTGCTATCATCAACACTGAGAGAAAAAATGTATTCACTTTCTCTTGGTGGTTTTTTATATTAATTTTTAAGGTTCTTAAAATCTACGAAACTAATAACTGTATCTAACATTTAATGGGATAAAAGGATTGAAAAAACTATACATTCAATGATAGTAATGAAAAAGAACCAAAGGAACGCTAGTTTACGCAAATAGCTATTTCTTAAATTTTCCCGTTTTGTTGTTGATTGATTTCTAAGGGTATCTTGAAGGTTTATGAAAATCATTGGTTAGAAGAAAAAGCCTGAAGAGATGAATGTAAATATTGAGAATGTAATTTTGGAATTAGAATGCTCCGAAGGTTAAATTTCTTCGGGAGTGATCTTTCTACGGTTAATATATGCTTAATTCTACTCCTGAAAGCATAGACGGCCCGAGACATGGGCAGTCTGGGAGACCGTCGACAGCATTTGTGGGCTCTTCTCAGATCCCTTGAAGATTCTCAATGATACAATTATACTCGTATAGCTTAGGTAATTTTGACGATTACACCCGGTCACAATATTTAGGTAAAATTTTTTTATCCATTAAGGGGAACTAGTTTTAAACGTCTGCCTGCCTAGAATGTCAATAATCTTCAGATTACCCCCTCCTAATGATTGGAATCAATTTCCTTCGCAATGGATGCAGCTTTCTTTGGTCCTAGTTCTCTGAGCAATTTCCTTTAATTCAAATTGATTGAAGAAACCGTTACTTGGTGATACTGCGTTATGTAAGAAATTGTGAGTCTTTTTCCTTAGTTATTTCCACCATTCTTTATAGTCGTTGAGCTATGGCTATATTTTTACGGAAATTACATTTAGGAAAACTGCTAATCAGGCGTAATCCATCTGAGTTGCCCTTATATTGGTAAATGCTGTTTAATAATTAAAATTTAGCCTTCGTATTTTACCCTTCCTTTTTTTAATGAGAGGCCAGTTTAGTCCATCAGCAATTACTGAATAAAGCACTAGAAATACTGACATATCGTACTTATTATCTATGATTACTCTTAAATAAGATGGGTAAACCCCTGCCATACGCCTCTGGCGGCTCGCGGGGTATATATCTAAAAATCTAAATCTAAAGCTTTCTTTGTTGGGAAATATGTCAGGAGAATCTATTACTGCTGAATCTTAATGCTGGTTCCCAAGCCTCACCTATTCTTCCTTAAAACTTCTTGGTTTAAAGATAAGGAAGACATTTACGATATCTTGAAGGTGCAGAAATTTAAATGTGTGAATAGCTCGACATTTGTGTGGGATCAACTGGCGGAAGCTCTAATTGTATGCATGAATGTATGCACATTGTATGCATATTCTTATATGCCTACATGATTATATCCTACCCTATGCCAATAATTTTCGAAGTAAAATAAATTTTCATTGATAATAAATAATTTAGACTATGATAGGTCTATTGTTAATGGTTTATGAATTTTGGATGCAAATGAACGTTTTAGAAGTAAGTTCACATAAAACCTAATTCAGTATGTTAGGAAAATGAAACTTGCACACTGCCAAAAAAATCGTAACTTTTTCGAATCGTTGATTTAATTTACATTCCCTCTGGCTGAAGCATTGAAAACATATTTTTCCGGTCACCCTATAACCTGCATTATTTTGTCTTCAAATGGCTTGAATCGTTTTCTCAATCTTATAAATAGCCAACATCCCAGGATCTCTGCACATCACTTCTGAGCCTGTTTACCACATTATCTTCATATTTTTTAGATGTATGCCTTGGAGTTGAAGAGAATAAACATTCTTTTCTTAGTAAGCATAAAATATTCCGTATTCCCATTGTTTATTTTCCTATCATCGTCTCCATGAGGTAACCCATTCATATTCCTTCTTCGACGAACTTTTCTTTTTATCACCATCCATGACGAAGAATGGCATTTTCGGGCAATTCTCTCTCACATACAAAACCCTTAAACGATGCCTCGAAAATTAGAAGCACTGAAGACGAAGGTAACCGGTGACCGCTCTATTGAAGACCCTTTCTCTTTCCCTCCCTTTGTTTTCTTGAGAAGGAAGGTATGCATGCTACCGATTAACCGTTATGTAGACAAAAACATTAAAAGCAGACGTAGCACCGAAAAGTGGGCTTGCTACAGAGATCCTTAGCAATAGATTTAAATGTATTTTTCATGCATGAGCGTTTACGTGCGAATATTTAGAGTGGAGTTGTAACAGCCTAAAGTTGTTGGCTCATACCTATTTTCTATGTTGAAACTCTAAATCGTTTTAGCATTTTAAAATTTTTGACGGAGATTTAAATAAAGGAATTCAATATTTACAAGTATGTTATTCAATTATGTTTGCGCTTTGCTCGACTCTGCACGATTAGTCCTTCTGATTTCATTACCCAAAAGAAATTCTCGCGCGTAAAATATAAAGCTGTTTGCTAAGAGACTACAGGTTAGATAGGAGTGAGTCCAAAATGATCGGAGCCCTCCGCTGGGTATCTTTTAAGAATATAACTATGTAAAGACAATAATTATTAGAGATATTCTTTAGCTGTGATTTACATGACGAAATACGCGACGACATGATCCCTATTCTCAACGATCGTTATTTTCACAGCCAGATGGTGAAAATATTACCGCGAGATAATAGCGAGGACAGATGGTTTATATTGTTATCATCTTACATATAGTATAAGGTGCGTAAATATGTAAATTATTTAGATAGTTGAGTGTTTCACATTCTCTGCAATAAGCCTTATGGAGGCTCGCGGATAGTTAATTTAAATGTATTTCTTACTTAACTATTTTTCACAAATCTGAACACCATTATTATATTTATAATATACGTTTTTTTCTTATTTTTCCTAATTCCGTTGACCTGATTTACAATAGTTCATATTCTCTTAATTATCGTATCATAATTAAGCATAATCTTTGCGAAAACGATCATCCTGCGGGCATGTGGAGCATTAACTGAAATAACCAATTTCATCATAAATCTGCATTGATGGAAAATGTTATGTATTATATATGTTAGGACGAACTATGAGCAGCCAAAGTAATTCTTGTCCAATATTTTAAGAAGAAGAGCGAATTACGCTTGAGATTCGAGCCGATTTAACGAAATACGAATTTAATTATTTCATAATACAATACTGCTTCTACCGCAGCAAAAGCAATGACTTTTAGCGAGTATTTATAAAATATATATCATCGCAAAAGCCTTCAAAACGTGCCAGGCATAAAGAGGAAGACGAAAAGCGCGCTCAAAACAGAGAATCTGGAAGACTCGCCCTTCTCGAGTTATGCTTGTTGCATCTCAGGTGGTAACTTTTTTATGCTGTTAGCTGTACCTACATATACAATCACTCACTTAGGATCAAAATTTTAACCATGTTCCTCAAGAGCCACTGGCTTGATATTTTTACGCTGGTGTAATTTTAGGTGATTATTGGCATGATATCAACTTCAAACTTTGTACGAAATAAGATCAAGTCCTAACAAGTCATACTGTGCATTCACAGCTGCTAATATGTCCTGATTTCGACACCAGGCGTCTCTACAATCAGTAACTGATCCGATTGTTAAGAGTTATTTTAACCCCTTCCCTATAATATTAAAATTTAAAAATTCGGCATATAGATAGAAATCATAGAAACATTTCAAAAAAATGTTTTAGATTTCCTTGATCGTCCTTGGTTCGAATCCAGAGAGCAATTTATATTCGTAAAAAATAGGACGTCGTTTGAGGCAGTTGCAGCCAATATTTCTGATTGAATTTTCCCACATAGTTAGAGATTGTGATCTCCTGTAGTGCTGCATAGTAAGTTCACCAGGAAGACCCGGGTTCGATGACAGACGATTAAATTGCAGCGAATTTTAAGAATATTTTCAATCCTTTTTTTTTCTTTTGAGGACCGTTCCGATATGATGCCGGTATGAAATTAGTGTTGTCGATCTGCTTGCAGTATGCAAGCTACATTTTACTCGTACCTATATATTCATACGAGGAAAATGTAGCTTACATTAGTAGTACCTGTTGCATGCTGCAAGCAGATCGACAACACTAATTTTTACCCTGGAATCTATAAAACAAATTTAATTAAAATTTTGAAGTTGATATCTTACGGGGAATTATAAATTCATTATCTTTTTGCCGAATTTCAAGTTATATTGGGAAGGGTTTCAAAATCATTCTTAAAAATCGGATCAACTACTGATTGTAGAGACGCCTGGTGTCGAACCCAGTACATATTGGCAGCTCTGAATGTACAGTATGACTTGTTAGGACTTGATCTTATTTAATGCAAATTTTGAAGTCGATATCATGCCGGGAAGTACCTAAAATTTGTTTCCGTTATCTCCATAAGAAATGCATTGAGGAGTGTAAATGGCTCTCTGGGATCGAACCAAGGACAATCAGCGGAACGTTCAACAACGTAAATACAATATATTTACGATTTCTATCTACATGCCGAGTTTCAAGTTTCTATATTATTAGAAAGTGGTTCAAAATAATTCTTAAAAATTGGATCAATTACTGATTGTAGAGACGCCTGGTGTCGAACCCAGGACACATTGTAAGTTTTGATTGCACATTTTCATTTGTAAGGACTTGATCTTATTTATTGCAAAGTTTGAAGTCGATATCATGTCGGGAAGTACTTAAAATTTTTTTCCGTTATCTCCATAAGAAATGCATTGAGGAATGCAAATGTTCCTCTGGGATCGAACCAAGGACTGTATGCGAATACAAAAAATTTGACCAAAGGCGGATTGCTTAGATTTATTATAAAATATATTCATGATCTCTATCCAAGTACCGAGTTTCATGTTTCCATGTCATCGGAAAGGGATCCAAAAACAATCTTAAATATCGCCGCAATGCATTTTAAAAGGCCGATTTTTGTCCGCCGGAAATGGTTCCGGAAAAGGCCGGAACCATTGTTTACGCCGAGTACAAATTTTTTCACAATCCTAATTTCATACACCATGATGAAAGTTTATCCTGATTTTTTTTTTAATGTTTCTCCCGATATATGTTATCACTGAACATCTAGAAATTGTAACTTTCTTTTGAATGAACAACAAATATCTGCACGGGAAATACATGGTATAATTGAACGATGTTACGATATCGTTGATCTACGTATATGGTGGATTTTTTTACGTGTGTGTGAGTTTCTGTGCTTTTTATTATATGCCTATTCTATTTCTTCTTTTCTATTTTAAATACATAAACTTATTCCGTCATCCTCAACCAAACCAGAATTTAAAATTAATTTCTTTTCTACGATTTTAAAATTCAATACGTAGTACACAATTAGTTCGTAGTCCCTTACGTAGTGACAGTAAATATCCCTTAAATATTTACCTTGCTTGCATTATGCACCCATTTACTAGTACGTAATTCCTGCATGTTTGATACGAGTACATACGACAACATGGTCGCACAAGTTTAGACAACTTAATGGCAAATCAAGAGAGCCATTTACATTCGTGAAAAGTAGAAAGTCGTTTGAGGCAGTTCCAGCCAATATTTCTGCTTGAATTTTCACATATAGTTAGAGATGGTGATCTTCTATTGTGGTAAATAGTAAGTTCACCAGGAAGACCCAGGTTCGATGCCAGACGATGCCAAAATGATGCCGACATGAAATTAGTGTTGTAGATCTGCTTGCAGTATGCAAGCAGATCGACAGATTTTATTCTAACTTTACTTTGGCGTATTTCCTTAATTTAACTTTACGAATGTGTAATCATGAAGAACTCAACTCTAAAACTCCCGTATCAAATTAACGTGTAAGGCCTTCGAAGTAATTATTCTATTATTATATCATTTGATGAAACTCGATCTCACATTTGAAAATTAGGTATACGATAGACAGTGGTATCATTAAAAAGAAAGGTAAATGTAACATATAGACCCATAACTCAGGGTAGTATCCCTTAATAATTTTCTTTGCTTGCAGTTTCCGAGCACCCATTCACTAGTAATTGTATATACCTACATTGCATTTTACAGAGATATGTATGAAAATCTTCCATTTCTGGATAAACAACAACTTCCGTTTAACAATTATTCAACAATAACTCCAAAACAATTAGTGTTACGAAAAAATGTCTAGTACAAAAGTTGTAGTAAAGTAAATTATCTATAACGTTTGTGCATAATTGTATATACCAAAATTGCATTCTGACAGAGATATTTAAGAAAAAAGCTTTTGTTTCGGATAAACCGCAACTTCCGGTTAAGCGATATTCATCAAAAACTAATCAACTCTTGAAATTGTTAGGAAAATACTAAATATGAATTTTGAAAATGATCGGATGATTTCTTTTTAAGATAGAGCACCCACAAACCTTTTTACCACAGACAGACATGTTCGGGAAAATAGCTAAAACGTACTCTATGGGCCCCAAAACATCTATTTCCGTCGAAATATGGAGATCGAATCTTTTTGCAATTGCAATGCTTTCTCTATACTACGTACAGGGAGAGAGTGAAAATAAAAATTATGTACACATGAGAATAACACAATACAGAAACAGAATATTCACTAGGTTAAATTCAGTTCGCTATGTCTATTTCTTGAAAAACTAAGTATTCGCGATCAGTGATGAGTCTCCGGGTACTGTTGGAGGGATGCATTGTTGACGAGGGTTTAAGGGTTTCCTAGGAGTCGGATTGTTTGGGAATCGGCAACTGGAATAACAGGGAATTCCCGAAATGTCAGTTTTTTCAGAATTATTCTAAAAACATCGAAAAAACGAACATCATCGGAAATAGTTTGGTTTTTCGGTCGGG
Organism: Sympetrum striolatum; assembly: GCA_947579665.1. Lineage (NCBI taxonomy): Eukaryota > Metazoa > Arthropoda > Insecta > Odonata > Libellulidae > Sympetrum > Sympetrum striolatum. The sequence goes on along the minus strand of OX388347.1, from coordinate 94,185,211 downwards.
AAAGCTTTTCAACTTTGGACTTAAAGCTTTTGACTAGAGAGCAAACATGTTAATTCTCCCGTAAAAAGGACATTCTTTAGTAGTTGAATATGCTTATTATAATCTTCGCTTAGCTTAGGTTTGGAGCGCTTCACAAACAGATGTACCCGCTTAGAAGAAGTCGAGCTCCCTCAAAAAGTGATAAATTCGCTCAAAAAGTGATAAGTGAGCTCAAAGAAGTATTTGGTACGCTTAAATTACGTTTACTTCGCTCAGAAAAGTTGCTCAGAAGGAGTTTAGATCGCTTAAAAATGTGTTTAGCATGTTTAAAAGTGATTAATTTTCTTGAAAAACTGATTGGTTGCGATTGCTATGTTTAGAGTGTGTTGAGAGCGCTTTGAACATGTTGGGTGCGCTTAGAAAAGTGATTAGGAGAGGTTGATGTTGTGATTTTCACGGAAAGGTGTCGATGGCTTGTCCTGTTGAAGATGAGACAATTAAGTTCATCAATCGCCTTAGTCGCTATTGAATTGTTGACGACCACAAAAATTGCACAAACGTTTCCTTATTTTTGTATGAAATTTTAATTGAAATTGTATGATGTTCTTTGTCTAAGAGTATACCCATATAATCATTGCTTATAATTCATTTCATTATTTTTTTATTGCGTCAGCGGAGAGCGTGTACAAATACGTCATTAGGGTGTGTTGTTTGCCTTAATTCCCTTCAATAAATGTAAAATTTTAACTTTTACAATTCCTTGTCATTTTTAATATTAAAAATTGATTTCCGAAAATCCGTAAAATCACCATAATTGTATCCCTGTTATTTATTAATCGGTTAGCGACTGTTGGCATCTCATTGCCCTCTTTTCATAATTTGAGTCCCAACCGTTAATTAAGTATGGAGATAAAATCCCCTTCTAACGAGAAAACGCATAAGCTCGGATTCGCCTTGGTCGCCATGGGGACTGGTTTGTTTACTACGAAGAACTATGACAAAATATACGAAATATTAGTAAAATATCGCCGTAGTAAACGCTGCAGTCCCCCTGACGACCAAGGTGATTGTTGAGTCCGATACATTCATTTTGCCACTACAATACACTGGGATTTTAAGTCCACTCCGAAGTAATGGTAGGAACTAATGTCAGAATTTATGAAGAGGAGTCAGTTTACCGAGAATTTATTGAAACTATGAAATTTAAATAGCAGGAACAAAATGACTGCCGTTATGGAGTTTATTAAACCGATATACAAAAGGACATTTATAAGTTCGTTGGTGGTGACGGCGAAGAAATGTTACGTCGAGGAAGTGTTTTGAGGGACTGAATTGCAAACTTGATTTTATGGCACAGATTTCAAAGCAGCGCGTTTGTGTAAATCTCACGAACAGAAATAATGTAAAATGGAATCGAATTCGTGGTTTTTCGGAGTTTCGCTGATATTCTTAGGTTAAAAGTCCATCACGACTAGTATATATTAAAAACATAGGGTATCGATAAGTTATATTTTAAGTCATCTGTATTTAAATGTTGCATTTTTATTAAAAAATTGAAATAAAGAAGCCTCATGGATGACAAAACGTTTACTAGTCTATATATATATAAAAATGAATGTGTGTCTGTCTGTCTGTACTCGATAGATTCAAAAACCATACATCCAATCGTCGTGAAAATTTGGGAAATTATTACGTATATCCTCGGGAAGGTTTTTGTAAATTATTATTTTAATCGGAGTACTCAGTTCGACTCCAGAAGGAAAAACAGTTTCCATAAGAAATACATGTAAACTTCGATTTTATCACTTGCATGCTTCCTTTCTTTCGCAAAATTAAATTAGAATTAACCAACGTATGGATTTAGAAGTACCACCAAAAGAAGGGAAATTGAATAAAGTTTCTCATTTTGGTCATGAAATATAGTTTACGATCGGAAATTACGAGACTTAGAGATAATTAGATGATAATTTTGATGAATTTTGAGGCTATAAACAAACTATTTCTCAGTTACAACGAATGCGATTGTTGAATTTTCTCATAAGAACACATTGAGAATTTACTCCCGTATTCAAATGATGTTTGTTTATAGCAACGTAAATATTTACGTATATTATCGTGGAGTAAACGGTTTTTGATATTTAATGAAAAGTATATTTTGATAAATTCAAGAGATTGTATGTACTGGACAACATGGTGAGTTGATGACGTTACCGACTTTGATTACAAATATCATCTATTTTCAACATTTCAATTTATTTTATGTCTTTGACGAGACTGAATTTAATTTTTAGGTCTTCTTCAGTTGAATATGTGTTCTATTTGAGATTTGCGAGATGCGAAGTGTAGAGTAGCACATAATTTAGCATATCTTACTCCGAACTGATAAGGTACTGTGATAATATATTTTCTTATAAACTGAATGAAAGTAATGTAGATAGTATGTATGATTTCATTATAATAGCCTTGCAACGCGAATAGCTGCCTGCCATACAAATTGCGAATGGATTTTCTACGGGAAAAATAGAAGTACGATACATAAATTGATCCCATTTGGGTAGAATTTATATTTTTTAAATGATTGTTTAAATATTACTAATTATATTAAAATTTAAAATATTTTAAATACATAAATTGTATTTCTTATAAGATTTCAAAAAATTAATTTAAATTACAAAAAAGAACATTAATGCATTTGATGTTCGATTTTTCGCCAGCAAATTCTAATAAATACAAAAATGCAGTCAAAAACTTTTGCAATTATTAATACGAGAATAAATTATTAATACGCGAATAAATAAAAATATTATTAATTTCCAGCTGAGGAAAATAATTGGAAATACGTTTTATTTAACCCTACAATTATGCCGCCAACGCGAAGTGCTATTGGGGCTATTGGTCTATCTACAAATCAAGCAAAAAGGAGAAGAGAAGAACGATCATTAGAAACGAGTGAACAGAGGCAAGCAAGGCAAGAAAGAGATCGAAATCACACTACTCTCGCTCGATCATTAGAAACGAGTGAACAGAGGCAAGCAAGGCAAGAAAGAGATCACACTTCTCTAAACACAACAACGTGTGAACGGGTACAGCTAGTTATTAATAAAACAGTTCGAATACACGCATATGGAGTAAGAAATATCAATTGCAATAAAAATTCGACGCTTGTAAAACATGTCACAACTTATAGTGAAAGCGAAATTATTATCTCGAAGAAATGGAGGTAATGCTTCAGCCTAATTGTACGTCAACCCATTGGTATTGATGACTCAGTTCATGACGAGTTCGTAATATTAGCTAAAGCGGACGAAAGAAGACGCGATGAAGGACATTTGGAGTTGCAAAATGGGTCTTCCTCAACATTCTCAGCGGTTGGCTTATTTTGAACGTTGACTAACTGTAATCATTGTTGTCAAATATCGCAGCAGTAAAAGTTTAACATTTTAGAAGTTCTGACGATAGATACACAGAAATCATCTCCTTGGTAACGGGACTACATTAGCAACAATGCATTACATCTGATACCTTATAGCAACAATGAAAGATAACTAAAAAAACTCTATTTTCTCAGCAATAAATATCGAGGTACCATTTAATTGCAATGAGCAATTCCTTCAAAAGCGAAAAAGTTAAACCTGCAAGCACTAATTTTGATAGGATCAAATTGCGCGGATAAATTTAGAGCTACGACATGTAGATAATCCTGCAAAACGAATCAAATCTATGTTTGGAACAATGCGTTTCTAAGGAGATGGACACTTTCTAGCAACAATTCAAAGTGTTAAAAACTTATTGTATCATGTTTCCTCAACAAGAGATGAAATAGCCTTAAAAAGGCCTTTAAGAAGGGAAAATATCCAACTAAGAGAGAAGACAACTGAAATCTGTTTTTGACGAGTTGAAACCACTCAAGGCGACCATCCGTAATACTTTTCCAAATGAAATGCATATAAAGTTCGTTTTTGTACCTTGCTGGCTTTGTTGCTTTTGCAGAATTAAATTGGAAATAATGGTCCCACGAAATCAAGTACCAAAAGAAAGGAATGAAGAGACTTATTTTGCTCGTAAAATATGCTTTTTTGATCGGAAATATTACGAGAACTATGGGAAAATAAATTGTCTGATAAGATGTCCGTCTGTTAAGTATTAAGCCGTTTGGTGTCTCATCCCCTCCTACATAAGCTACTAAGAGAGGAATGAGGTTCACTAGAGAGAATGAGGAATGAGGTAGTTTGCTTTCCTCACTGAGCCAGAATGCTATAAGCGGAACACCCAAGTAAAGCACAAAGTTGAACACTTTTCTTGTCAGTCCACACCTTTGATATGTATTAATACATTCACTCATACCTCGGTAGCTTTCATTTCATCACAGCCATGATCAAAACTGGAACAAAAGAAAATGACAGATACACTTTTCTCTATCCTGTAACACATGACAAATGAAAATACTCCATTCATCGGCTATTTACCACGAAACTTTTATTCACCTATCTTTAGAGCAACATACCAAAAATTAATTTAAAACCTACCATTACCTTCCGAAATGCCCGTAATTATCCCCACCATCTGGATATTACAGATTACACGCCTTCGTGATGTACGGAAAAGATTTAGGAAAAAATAGCGAAAAATATCTCGATATATGAATTGCAGTCAGCGCCATATTGAATCAGTTGACTATTGCATGGCAACTATAACAATCGGTGTTACGGGAACCACTAACAATCGTTGCCATAGCAACCATAATAATGTAGTGGCTCTACCAATCGTTGCCATAGTAACCGTTGTTATGGTGTCCATTGTTGCTGGTTGCCATAGCTTCCGCAGCAACAGTTGCTATGATATCGATTTCTAAGCAAAAGACGGCACGGAAACGTTTTTGAACGCGTAAAAAAGGTATTTAGTCGGAATAAAAGGGGAATACGTTTCGCTAACCATTTCAAAGGATTGAAAATTGAGAAAAGGTCAACTTTATCGTAAAATTTCTACATAAATTGCTGACAGAATTTATTTACGTGTTCTTTGTCCAATTAAATTAGTCAAAATAAATTTTTTAAATTATTTAATAAAAAAATGATATACTACTTATGTAACAACTAGCATAAGTGCTCCTTGATTCCCAACGGGGAGACTAAACTAAGCTAAAGTGGATGAGATTAGGATTACGAAAATCTGCACCAAAAAATGGAGAAAATGAAGAAAGCGTAGAGATATGAAAGAAGGAATATTCAAAAGAAAACAAGAAAATTTAGCGAGGAAATAATGGAATAAACAGGGTCAATGGGTTTAAAGGTAAGAACGAAACAAGAACATTGGAAACCGTTTAAAAATCCTATTTGTTCTCTCAAGTTCCTAACTGATGAAAATAAATAATCAATTAAGGAAAAGTTATCAGACGAAATAAAGAAATACTCATTTTCTCCGTTAGTTAAATCCTTAGAGATCATAGAAACGGGAGAACGAAGCATAAGTAGGAAAGTGGTGTATGACCCTTTTTCCGATTAAAATGCCATTACTACGTCATCACAATGTAGATTTACGAAGAGCTTTTTAATTCAGTTATTCAAATTCTTCATTCTTTTATTAATTGTACAAAATTACATTTAACAATACAAAATGTATTAAAATCATTTATAACTATACAAACAAAGATTTTTTGGATACGGTTATCAGAATTCTTCAATAATCAAGATGTACATAATCGCTGTAGCTGAGAAGAAGCACTGGAAACCGAAGATAATATTATATGAATTAAAAAGATCGATTAAAATAAATGCAATCGAATAAGCAAGTTTTTATTTCAGAATATCTTATCGTATCCTCATCTTGAAATCATCCAGAAAACTTATTGCTTTTAAAATCCTGCATTCTTTGTTCTTTGGGTCATAAAATTATTATTCAATTACCTGAATTGTCATTTGATCGCATTTTATTAGGACTTTCATTAATTCAATCGAAGAAGCCATAACTTGGTGGAACTCTGTAATCTGGATCATATTAAATTAAATTTCGAAATTCCCCAAAAGAAAACTTTATTGTGCGACCGGTTTCGAGCTAATCGTCTGAAATGCAACAAAATCATTGGCCGTGGATGGGGGAGGCTGCACGTATAAGGGAGAGTGACTCTCAATTATCATCACAACAAAATCACGTATTTTTTCAGTTTTTTTATCAAAACTTTACACAGAAAGACACGAAGAAGAAGATTATAAGGACATAGAAGAGCTATAAAGAAATAACTGGATTGGTTGGGGGCGTGTTTTATCCATAGACTACTATATTTTGCAGAATTAAATCAGAAATAAAGGTCGTGCGAAATCGAGATGAACACCAAAAGAAATTAAATTGAACGAAAATTCTTATTTTGGTCGTGGAATATCGCATTCGAGTCGAAATTGAGAGAAATCAAACAAAAATGACGGAAAATTTGTGTGATTTTGTGCGCGTAAACAATTCCCTAACGACGAAGGTCATTGTTGAACTTTCGTACGAATATAAGGGAAAGATAGGCTCATAAGGAATGCATGTAGTTATCAATATGATGAAAGCAAAATAAATCTAATGAATGGACAATAAACACATTACATTAAATAGGACATAAATGGAAAAAATGTGCCCAAAAATTGTCGTAAAATTCATTCACTGGAATTCAAAGTATTGAGATCTATTTCAATTAACGGACGAATCTTGAATACATTAGATCACCACATTTCCCCACCAACGAAAAAAATCTGATGTGGCCAGCAGATGACTTTCTCCACATATAATATGTAAATATTTATCTACGGCATTATTTTCTAACTCTATACTCAATCTAAACTTGGAAGATGAGTGATTAATTTATATCATATTATCTTTTACGTCACATAAATTATAAATAATGTTTTTCAGGACATGTTCGTTGAAAAACGATGAAGTGGCCTTTCGCCCCAGCGCGCAGCGCCCAGAGCGCCCACAACGTACATAATCAGCAACTTCCGGTTTATCAGTATTTCACAAATAACTCCTGCACAATCAGTGATACAAAAATATGTTTCATACAAAGGTCATAGTAAATTACATTTTATAAAACTTTTGTAAATAATAGTATATACCTAAATATCATATTTATGGAGATATTTTGAAAACCGGAAATGAGCTTTGAAGAATGAAGCTCGACTTCCGTTTAACCGATTTTCTCTAAAATCTAATCAACTCTAAAGACACAAACCAAAATACTATATATGAAATTTGGTGTTTATCCGACTAATAGTTTTCATGTTAGAGCGCCCACAAAGTAGATAACAGCTACTTCCGGTTTTTCGGTATTTCACGAATAACTCCTAATCAACCGGTGATACAAAAATATGTTAAATACAAAAGTTATAGTAAAACGCATTATCTAAAACTTATATCGGGTATACAATATACCTATTTATCATATTTATGGAGATATTTTGAAAACCGGAGTTGAGCTTTGATGAATGAGGCTCGACTTCCGGTTTACCGATTTACTTGAAAAACTAATCAACTCTGACAGCACACACTACAGTACTACATATGAATTTTGGTATTGATACGACTAATAGTTTTCACGTTAGAGCGCCCAATATCACACACACACACACACACACACACACACACACACACACACATACACACAGACATCATTCCGAAAATGGTCAAAACGTGTTCTAGGGACCCCAAAACATGTATTTCCGTTGAAATCTCGAAGTCGATTTTTTTCATGAAAACAATTCTTTCTCTATACTTCGTATATGGAGAAAGTAAAAAGGGATAGCGTAAACACCGATTGAATTTGAGGCGAATCGAAGCAATCACCTGCCAGCCACCGCACACACTCAAAATCCAATAAAAAGGTTCGTTTATACAGTCAAAATCCTCGCAGTTGCTAAGTTAGAACGACATTTGTCCACTTAAATAATAAACTCCGTTCAATTATCTTTCCATCGGTGCTTGTCTCGACTTCGTACGGCCAATATTTATAATTTTAAACTGCGAAATAAATAAATCGTGCAAAGACGAAAATGTACTAGACGCGTGCATTTTGTGGTTATGAACCCTTCAACGCTGTCTCTGTAAAGCCTCACAAAAGGGAGCTTCCGATAGCCTCTATTGCGGGCCCCTGGAATAGAACTACGAGTGGAAGTTGCTTCGTTATGGGGGAAATTATATCTCTCTGAAGAGTGGCTCATTGAAACAAACCGAGGGGACACGGCGGAAGAGGCTATTCCAGCGAGGGGCTCGTTCAGGGTGGACTTGGTTACGGTTGTTAAGGCGATACGTTTTTCGTGGGTGTTGTCTTACATTTCGATGAGCGGAGGGGGAAGGGGAAGGAGGGGAGGTTACCATGACGACAGAGATATCAACAATTATAGGAATGGCAAAAGCGATAGGTTAAGCGAATGAGAAACAGTTGAACAATGAGTTACGTCATCGTAAAGAGGTATGTCGGAAAACAAAAGAACGACGATAGTGGAGATTTAAATGCCTAGTAAGCTGGTGGGGGAGGAGGAGGTGCTACATCGCCATGAATAACAAAAGAGCAACGATATTTTAAACTCGATCGAAACAAATGAAGAGCGAATTTGTTAGCGTTTTCACTGACGACGTGAATAAAAGGTGAGTAAAAAGAACAGTAAAATGACTATAAAATGATCGAAATGGAAAACAACTGAATCGCGACAATTCGTATTGCCGTAATAATGACATTAAATAAGTTAATTAAAGTAAAAAATATGAAATTACACGAATTTAAATTTTGAAAAATATTGAAAAGCAAAAAACGAATAAAAATAAATTAGATATTAGTAATATAAAAATAAATAAACGAGATTAAATCTTAATATAATATAAATCAAATTTTATATATCATAATGAACGAATACATTTTCACAAGGTAAATTAATTATAATATAATATTTTAAATAGAGTTCTTATTGATTTTTTAAAGTGTAGAACATATACAATAAATAGTGAAAGTAGTAAAAATGAAAGGAATTAAAAGTTCAGTACTAAACGAGGGATATTTTGACAATCGGTCTTTGAGCGGATGTAAGTGAAGGCGCATAACGCCAAATAGATGAAATAATAAAATATTTGCTTCCATTGCTTTAAAACATTTAGACCAATAAATTACGAAATAATTTTATAAGGATGTTTTAAATAGAATTTAACATACAAGGAAAAAATAAATTGCTTATCTAAAATTACTTTAAATTCATTATAATTGATACGCAGTTCATTTTAAAAATAACCAAACACGAAGAACTTCATGAGGAACTATATTGTGTTGATAATTTTAGCTCTTTGTTATAATCGAAATTCAGGAAATTTTTAGAAAGAGAAATTGATTTTTGAGACGTGACGTTTTTGAATGCCCCCTTATTTATCAAACTGCCATTAATCTGTCACGTTGGACCCTAAACACCTTTTTAAACGAAGAGGTGGTTCACTTCCACTGAGAATGGCGGGAGATAATCTCTCTTCTTCATTTCGACTTTTTATCTATTAGATCTCTCTCGAGGAGGAGGAGCAAATTATTGAGGTAAAAGAAAAGGAAAATGCTGTAAAAAGCTAAATAAATTTGACAGGATTTAAATTAAGGAGTACAAAGGTAAACTTGAAATCTACGAAGACACAAAATGTAAGAAAAATATTTTTCGAGATGAATTAAGTATTTCCTGGATTTAATTAAGTCCATTGGAATAAATCTGATGACTTTTCTGTACGGGGGAGTTTAGCCGAAAAGATCATGGACTACGCAGCTGAGTATAATATAAACGAAGGGATAAATAATCTGAATAAATCAAAGAGAGAAAACTATTGCCGAATTCAGCTGAAATCTCTTTATTTTCGTAATTTCTAAAGATGATAGATGACAACAATGCAGCAACAATGGTACAACAATATAACAGCAATGCTATGTCACTATGGAAACCTCATTTGTAAGAACCATATTCTGTAATAAAGTCATTTAAATGAATTTCAAATTAGCAAAATAACAAAAAACAACAAGTGGGATAATCCCAAATGAAGTGTAACCATCATTTTCATGAAAAAAATCGACTCATTTTCGGAATTATGTCTGTGTGTGCGTGTGTGACTGTAGGCGCTCTAACATGAAAACTATTAATTATATAATAAATATATATATAATTAAATAGCACTTTGGGAGGTGCCGTTAGAGTTGATTAGTTTTTTGAGTAAATCAGTTAACCGGAAGTCGAGCTTTAGTTTTCGAGGCTTGTTTCCGTTTTTGCGAAAACTCTCTATAAATATGATATATACAATTAGCTACATAAGTTACAAAAATATAACTTTCTTTAAGTTTTATTTGAAAAAGGTTTCCATATCAAACACCGTTTGGGAGTCGTAATTAACCAATATTCTGCTTATTGCAACATATTCACGTTAAAAACTCGTTTTCATGGATTCATAGTAATGTTACCTTCATAATGATTACTTTAAGTCTTCGAAGTTATATTTGGAAGTTGATTTGGAATTTGAAACACGCTTATTCATTTCAAAATAATCATTCAATTATAATTGATTCGTGTCGTTTTTGATTACTCTTCGCAAAAATCAATAAAGTTCGTTGCTATGGGTTTGTTTACATGCAATTCAAAGCGTCTTTCGCTCACACTCTCGCTATAGACTGAGCTCTAGCAGCTAACATTTATTTAGATTCATTGAATCGAATTGCAGACATTTTCTCTTTTGCAGAATTAAATTAGAAATAATGGTCGCACGAAATCGAAAAAAGTATCAAAAGAAAGTAAATTGAACAAATATTCTTATTTTTGTCGGAAAATATCGTATTTAAGCCGAAATTGAGAGAATAATGACAAAGATTACGAAAAATTTGTGTAATATTGTGTGCGGAAACAATTCCCTAACGACAAAGGTAATTGTTGAACTCAAATCTCAGTTGAATATATGGGAATAATAGGGTCTTTAGGAAATGTATTGGGAAGAAGAGCCGATATTATATGGCAATAGCACCATTACAGTACAGCCAAATTAGAAATTATGGTAAATACCAAATACGTCTTCCAAGTTTATATTGAGTAAAGAATTCGACAATACTCTCGTAGATATTTATGTACGTGTTATGTATGGAGAAAGTAATGTGCTGGCCACATCAGATTCCGTACATATATCGAAGGACCTGTACCAGTAGTATGAGTGATCAATTCTGCAGCTTCAAAAGACCTGTGCGGGCTGACCAAAGCCCACAAAAGAACTGTATTATATTTATTAATTTATTTAGATAGCGTTGCAATTACGCGTAACAAGATGCAAAGGGGGCGCACAGAACATTGCCGCAATATGTCCGGCATTAAAACGGGAGGAAAACACCTCAAAAACCTCCCGTGGACAATACACATCTTTTAATGTGTATTGTCCACATTGTCTAAACAATAGATAATGACATAAATGCACATACAATTCATACATATAAGATTTACCTGATATTATACTTAAACCTAACATATACATAACTTATTAAGTACAATTAGAAGGAAGTCAGAAATTAGTGAAAACATATATCTATATATATAAAGCAGAAATTCTGTGGGATTATTTGTTTGTCTTGGATTGGAGTCCACACCGTTTGCCCGATTTGTCTCAAACTTTGCATACGTGTCCATTTATATCAGGAAGAAAGTACTGTTGCATTTTTATTCAAAAATTTTGCTGGGTTCGAACCAAGATCGCTCAGATAGATTTTCATAAGGAATACACGTAAGCTTCACTTTTATCGGTTGCAGGCTTTATTTCTTTTGAAGAATTAAATTAGAAGGAATAGTCGTACAGAGTCGAAACAAACACCGAAAGAAAGAAAATTGAATAATCTGCCCTTTAAAATACATTGAGGTAGTTTTTCTTTATTACTTTTGATGCACTTATCGAAACGATAGGAAGTTCTCGCTCCGCTACTAGATGTATATTAAGAATTTGTTTAAGAAAAAAAATTAGATAAGACCATTCTGTTCCTGGGTTCGATTTCAGAGCATATTACAATTTCTCACACAAGGAATATATGTGAAAAGTAGGACGTCCTTTGAGGCAGTTGCAGCCAGTATTTCTGCTTGAATTTTCACACATAGAGATGGTGATCTTCTGTTGTGCTGCATAGTAAGTTCACCAGGAAGACCCGTGTTCGATGCCAGATGATTAAATTGCAGCGAATTTTAATAATACTTTCAATCCTTTTTTTTTCTTTTGAGGACCCTCCCGATATTATGCCGACATGAAGTTAGTGTTGTCGATCTGCTTGCAGTATGCAAGCTACATTTTACTTGTACATAGATAAATACCCAGATAGGATACTAATTCACAGGCTAAACAACAAGCGTCATTGACTTGAAATGTTTACAGTGTATAGGCCCAAACGTAAAACCCCCAGGGAAAAGGCGACTTTGAACCTCAGAGTAATGGGTTCAATGCCACAAGGCCCAAAGTCATGATTTTCTCCATAAAGATGCATTGCGAGATTTTCGAAAACTTTTTGAGGAATTTCCTGGCAATTAGTCAGGTGAAATTCTTGTGATCGCTAGAATCCGTTAGTATTCATGGAAAACCATAAATACATCTTCGAAGATTATCCTTGGTTTTGCGCTAGGTCAGGGAAACTATTTCCCATTTAAAATGCATTGCGGAGATTTTTAAGATTTTTTTGGAGTCACTTCCTGATAAGATGGAAACTTGGCATGTAGATAGACATCATGAATGTAATCTATGTACACTTTTTACCATTTTGCTCATGGTCCTTGGTTTGATCCCAGTGAGGCATTTACATCCCTCAATGCATTTCTTGTGGAGAGTTGATCACATAAGAGAACACATTCATAAAAGAATGAAACATTTTAGGAGTTAAATAGGTCAAATATTAGGTAGGTAATACCTCATGGAGTGAGTTCACTCCATGAGAAATTCAATGATGGAATGCACAGAATAAGATTACTTTCGTCCTAAAGAAGTTCCTGAATGTTTACCTCATCTCCTGAAAAAGGAAATTTTTGAAATATTGGACTATTCACTCGGTAACTATTGATGAGAATGCAGCTTAAAAGTGCTATACCAAAGTGTATGTATGCATCATGACAATATGATAGTGATATATACAGCCACTTATTAACACAGTGGTGAAAGATGTGTCCAAAGATTTATGGGAAGTAATAAAAGATGTTGAAGGTGAAAAAAATTGAAGTATTGTGATATCATTATTAGATAAGGGAGAGGTAGAAAAGCAGTGGGAAGATAAAGTAATCATAATATTGTATAGTAAAATATAATGGATGAATAGAGTGATGGGTAGAGTCCCTGGTTTTGGGAAGTATGTGCCACCACTAGAGATAATAATAATGCTGTCTTATTTTATTGAGCAAATTTTAGCCTAGCAAAGCTATTCCTCCAATTAACCCCTTTTCTAAATTTTATTCCTTTTTTGCATTTATTAATATCATACACAGACAGCCATTCCCTAACTGGAAAAATTCGATTAGCTGGGATTCGAACCCGGGACCGTGAGGTTGGAGCGTTAACGTGCTAGCACATTAAACTCTCTGCCACCACGGCCGGTAAAGGTAGATGTAGAGGGTGAGTAGAAGTAGAGATACGAGGGATACAGGCTCCCAAAGGACAGCACTTATTCCTAATAGATTATGCTCTGTTGTAAGAAAGATTTAGAGATAAAATAATAGAATTTATCAAAGGGCACCCAACTAAAGTGGTCTTGATTTGGTGTTAATTAGGGCAGAAGAGTTACAGAAGCACAAGATATGAAATGAGTGAAAAAGCCTGTGACAAATAATTATAGTTTGATGAAAATAAAAAAATTTGTACTTTCTCCACAGTATTTAAAAAAGTGCAAATTTTGTTATTTTCATCATGACGTATTTCCACAAGACGTCGCCTGAGACTGTTGATTTTAATAATAGTTTATTTATGGGCAAGAACTGACCTTTTTGAGAGGGAGAAATACCATAGAATGGGGTGAATAGCCAAATTTTCAATTTTGTACGGTCTACTACATCTTTTAAAAAAGGTTTCCATCAATTATTTTTAATCTAAAATATGTATCTAGGTGTGTATTTTCTTCTCCCTTGGCTTCTTCTATCAAAACTACGTCAAATTTCTTGTAAATTTTCTCATGTGGATCAGGCTCGTAGACACATATGTCCGTATCCTCTGTTGCTATTCACCCCTCTTCACAAATAATGTAATTGATTAAGATTAATTTCCTACATCCCCAAATTTGTTAAATTTCGAAAAGTTAGTTGTTAATAAATAATTATAAATAACTTACCAGCAGGGACGGATCCAGGGGGGTGGTCCTGGGGGTCCGGACCCCCCCCGAAATATCACTTGTGCCTATTTTTCGAAAATGAAACTCAAATAACGCAAATAAACACACAATTTAATAAGCAATCACTAGTGAAAATATTCGAATTTGTCTAACACAATTCTAACGTCACGTTTTGTGGAAGCCGAAATGTCTTTTATTTTGAAATTTTTTGATTGGACCCCCCCCAAAATTTAGATCCGTTCCTGCTTACCAGTATATTTATGTGGAAACTTGTATTAGATACCATCACCTTGTTTGCTAAAAATGATAAGTTTTGTGTCATACAAAACAGCATGTTTTTCTAACCAAACAAAATACATATGAACAAGAATGACTTCCTGAGCAAATGCTTGAAAATATAAGTAAATCCAGTAGAAATGTATCTGCCAAGATAAAAAATCACTTAAAAATTCTCCAGTACTTTCCAAATTTTCTCTAGGAAATTGAAAAGACAAAGTTTTGTTGCTATCCACCCCATTCTACAGTACATATATGTACCGTATGTCTGATAAATGTATATATGCATTTATTAAATGTTACACAACATACAATATAACAATTGCTGATCTAAGTACAAATATTTGTTTTGTGAATGAACAAATATCTGTATCTATAAAAGATAACCACAGATTTCAGGGTCATTAAATAAATGAGAATAGTCATATACCTGAATACAAAAATTAAAAATATTACAGTTGCAAAAATATTAACCAATTTATAATGGCTGGCTTATAAGTTATTTTTTGTGATGTGTCAGTTTTTCACATGCAGCTATTTTAAAGTATACATGGATATGTTAAATATTATTGCAGGTGCTGTTACAGGAGTGCATGATCCAGTAAATTGGAAGGTTATATAGATATTTTTTGGGGAGCCTGAAATAGGTTAGAATTGCATGTTGGTGATATGTGGATTTTAAAAGTTATGTCGGGACTGGATACTAAATTATTTTGGCTTTTATAGATAGATGGACCCTTTATTAGGCAAGAATAGGCCCATGTGGGCCTTTCTTCCTCCTAATGAAATTTTAGAAACAGACAGAGTTGCCCCTACCAAATCTTTTAGTTCCGAGTAAAATGTTGCTTGCATACTGCAAGCGTATCTATAACAATAATTTCGATTTGGCATCATATCGAGAGGGTCCTCAAAAGAAAAAAAAAAGGATTGAAGATATTCATAAAATTTGCTGCAATTTATTCATCCAGTATCGAACCCAGGTCTTACTGGTGAACTTACTGTGGAGCACAATAGAAGATCACCACCTCTAACTATGTGTGAATATTCAAGCAGAAATATTTGCTGTAACTGCCTCACATGACATCCTACTTTTCACATATATTCCTTATGAGAGAAATTTTAATGTGTTCTGGCATCGAACCCAGGAGCAGTACGGTCTTATCTAAATATTTTTCCTAAATCAATTATTGATATAAATCTTCTAGCAAAGCAAGAATTTCTATCATTTCGATAAGTGCATCAAAAAAAATAATGAAAAACTACTTCAATGTAATTTAAAGGAGAGATTATTGCATCGTCCTAGCATAGAACTCAGGATATTTTCTGTGAAAGTCATTAATGTTTTCGATAGATCATAACCATATCGATAGACTCCTTGAGTTTTGATTCTCTACCTATCCTGGAAGTATTTTTTTTATCCCAAAAATCAAAGCGATGCTTTTAAATGGGAAAAATCAGGACTTTGGGGCCCTCTGGAAATGAACCCATGAGACAGTCTCAAATCGCATTTTTTCTGGGGGTTTCACATTAGGGCCTATACGCTGTAAAAATTTCAAATCAATGACGCTTGTGGTATAGCGTGTGAATTAGTATCCTATCTTTATATATGAATCCAGAGAAGCGTCTATATATAATAGATATGCAATTTCATCTTACGTAAAGATCCTGGGTTCGACACCAGGTGGTGGCTCTGTCATAAACCCACCCACCCACGTTTCATGTCCGCCATATCCTATCCAGGTCCGCTGGCATTCAGGATATCCGTCGGATTCCCACGGATATCCAATGATCCCAAAACTTCCGATTGGGTTGTCAATAGGATATTCTGTTACAGAACTACGTACATAACATAAATTAGTGTATTATTGTAATAATCATTGCACTCAAATTTGCACAATAACAATGCGGTTACGCCTTCCATTAATAGGTGAAGCAACTGAATGTAAATACAAATTCTGACCGCAAAAAGTTATTTAAATAGGTTTGTTAAAATTATATTTTAGCGAATAGACAAGACAAGACGATATATCACTCCCACCAGGGGGTGCTAATTGCCTTAGTAGCAAGTAATATCTATACAATATCCATAAAGGTTTACCAATATCCAAAAAGTCCACATTTAATGTTGTATAGATATTACAGGGATATTAACCCAGTAACCATAGAAAGTTGCAATGTAGATGGGTGAAAAAAACTATAGGAAAATATACTTTCTAGATGCGGTTCGTGGTTGTCTGAAGCGATTGAACACTTTTCTATGGAAAGTGTTTTTTTGACACTAAGCCCATTTCTGGACTAAATATTTCAATAATTGTTTCCGGAGTGGCGAGTTAGTAAATACCAAAGGAAATGTGTTCCTAAGCACGTTTCGAGATTGTCTAACATTCCAATTATTCGGTTTGTTCCCTTATAAGATAGAAATGCTGCTAATTATAAAGGGTCCGATTCCATTATATTAAGGAAACAGTCACAAAATACTCCAAACACCATATTTATATTTTGTAACTCTTTCCCCATTCACAGCTATTAGCGGAAACTTCAGGGTATCCATTATATTAGGCCATATTATTTTCAATATGATGATAATATTAGTCAAATTATCTTTGTCTTCTGGAATGAATATTTAATATGTTCACTAAACTCCATCCTGCAAAAAAAGTCTCCATGCGAAATTTGATTTTGAATTTTAAATTCTAAAATTAAATGGTAAAATTGTTTATATATATTTGCAAAGTTATATTGTCATCGTGTAGCAGAGGCGCATATTCCATTGGAGTGCTTACCGGGCTTTCTATTTCAAACGGAGATTCCCTCCACTGCTCAAAATTCGAATTCAAATTTCGCGGGGAGACACGAGGGGGGGCGCAGCAATTTTCACGATCGAATATACAACGAGGTTCAACGGATTCAAAATGCGCATGGTATAGATTGGTGTGGATCATTGTAGATACGAGTATTTTAATGTGGCTGTACTTCTCCATTCTTCGGCATACGAGTTGTAATCGTGCTGCTGAGAATACAAGTTTGGTGAGTAAAACTTGTAAACGTACTGATTGTAGTCATTTACATAAACATCCAATGTTAGCAAATTGTCCAATATTATATTTCGCTCGTTTTCTTCAGGTTCGCTTAGAGCCATTTATCTTCATCGTCATACATTTGTGGATGAAATTCAGTCAGAATAAATAATAAGAGGAAGCTATTCAATGAATTGACTAGAAGCGGTCGAAATAAATTATTAAAAGCTGATTTACAGCAGTTTTTGGAGACTGATGTTGAGTCGTTAGGGTACCCTATGTTTCCCAATGCTAGTGGGTCCGAAAATTGTGTGTTAGAAAATGAGGGGCACTTCAATCAAGACAGTGGGGGTAGATCAAAATCAAGAAAGAGAATAATTCTTCCTATCTTCAGAGAGTGAATTTGAAGCAAATGGCATTACTGAAAATGCAAAACATGCAAAGAAGAAATGCTGCTGTGGAAATCTAAGGAGCAATGTAAGAACAGAGGAGGACAGGACCGAGTTGAGTGAGTGTATATCACTAGTTTGCTGCTACTAAAACAAGGAAGCTATTGATTGACAATTATGTGAGGTTTGATTTATCTCTTTCAGAACAGCAGGAAATATTGAGGACAATTCTCTTTGTAAAGAGAGCTGTTGCAGACATAGAACAGAGGCTAGCCTCAATAGAAGAGAAAGTTACAATAGCAAAAGGTAACAGATCCCAGAACTATGAGGAGGAAGAAAAATTAAGTGGATTGGAATTTCCCCTGGGAACCCAAGAGGAGTTGGATACAGCAGAAGATAAAATGAAAGATGTGGGATTTAGAAAGATATTGGTAAGATGAATGTTCATAAAATAAAGCTAGAAAAATATTAATCAACTGGAAAAGTCTGATTAATGTGTACTTTATCAATTTAATTGCAGGTGTCTGAGTTGTCCTTCATTGGAAGGAACACTGCAAAGGACGTGATTGTACGTATTCTCCGGCATGTCATGACAGACAACCAGTCTGCCAGTTATGGTTGGATTGGGCATAAAAAGAAAAAAGTATTCTCTGAACTCAGCTTGAAGACCGCAGTTTTTGGTATGCATTGCTTTATAATTCGTAACTAGTAAAATAAGTTGTATTCTTAGTGTGGAATTAAAAAAAACATAAAATTTGAGATCTGTTTGTCTAGTAACTAGTGAGGACTTTCATTTTGGTCAATAGAAAAAATTATATATTGATTTTATAATGATAATTTTATGCTCAGTAAGATAGTTAAACTGTTCTTGTATTCACTGAGAGTTTGAGGGACCTACAGTAAAAATATTTAATGGGTTCCCTCTTAGATTTACCTCTCCTGCTGATTTTTTTTAGAATTTAGCTTTATTCCAAGGAAAATATCGTCTAAATATATTAGACCATATTAAAAAAAACTTTATTAGTTTTTCTTGAGATCACTCTCCCTTGAAAATTAAATTTCAATGCTGAAAAGTTTTAGATTCCAATTAATTTTTCAAATTAATAGTAATTTATGACTATAGTATTTTTGTACTCTTGTTATTTACATGTTTTATCAACAGAATATTGGAGAATATCCATCTTGTTTTAGTTAGCATTCTACTTCTTGGTGGCTCTTTGTGTTTTGAGTATACTCTTTAATGCTAATCTCTTTCCATTTTCATCTGCCATATTTTTTCAATTCTTGAAGAACTCAGCTTTAATTAAATTACGAATGTGGTATCCAAGCAAGATAGAAATCCCAGGTCTCAATTTTATGTTTTGAAAGTATTATGAGAGAATGATCGAATGATTAGACTGTGTCAAAAGTAATTTATAGTAAGTTAACCTCTACAATGTCCATATCCGCAGATGTGTAAGATCACTGCCATCAGTACAGCTATTCCTTTTACTGAAGGATGCTTTAAATCACATTCAATTCTTTTTTTTTTATATAAAATACTAGCAGAAGTGCCCGTTGATTCTCAACGGGGAAGTTAAATTTCGTAAATACCATTGTTACAACCTTGATCGTAACACATACTTCGTAATTATTGATAGATAGCCAATACCAGACTTTCTAATCCAATATACCAAGAATTATAAGTTATGATGAAGTCTACAAAGCCGCACCAATTCAATATTCAATCTCATATACTCCGATCGAAAAATATATCCAACGTAGGGAAAATAAAAATATGTTCTAAGATCACATTTAGGTAATAGGTACCACGTTTAAAGAGAAATTTTCAGACAGGTACAGGGGGGTAAAGTTATAAAATATTACACATAAATACACAGTAATAAATTATATATCTCTCTAATAACCACCAATGAAATTTTCCTTGGGAAAGTAAGTATATTACAGTGCTGACTCGTATCTCAATCTTAAAATGTGTAATATAAACACGGAACACAAATGAGACAAAAGTTATCGCAAGGTCAAAAAAGGGACAAAAATTAAACACCATTAACAGAAGGATAGTAAATGAATATGGAGTGGAAGCACTTAAAAGCAATGAATAAATCAATTTTTACATTCTGCATGTAACAAAATAAAATTTCTTTACCTTTTTGGTCTATCATACGACGCTGGAGGTTAGCTACAACTTTACAACTTGCCGTTCAACTCTCCAAAGATAACAAACACCGAATCTGGGAAATCTTTACGTTCTTCGCTAACTCCATTTCCGTCAATTGTTAAATATACATCAATGCAAATAGATTAGATTTAACACTTAATTCAGAAGAATATATTCTGAACATCCTCAACTTACCAGGATATTTATACGCAATAGTTGAATTGATCGATAGAAATCCATTTTCAGTAAACCATTGCATAAAGCTCATTCCACTTTACGAAAAAGACAATAAACAATTAAGTTGATAAGGAAAGGGTTTAGGTGACTTTGCACATAAGGGCGTGCACCCAGGAAAATTCCCAAGGAAAAACGGACTTGAAAAAAGTCTGACCCGGGAATCGAACCCGGGATCTTCCTCTAACCGGGAGGCTGCCTTAACCATCTAGGCTACCCGACCAGAACATTTTCACAAGCCGTTTTGGGGACTTTGTGCAAGGGCAAGTGCAGTTTTGTCCGACTGAGCGGCATCGTCTGTGGCCATGACCTCATCGAGGGAATTTTCCTTGGGAATTAAGTTGATATAAATAAAACTTGGTTGCTACAGACTTGTCAACAAAATTCAAATTAAAAAAAAATATATCGTCAAGGGAATTGGTTTGTTTATACATGGTCATTTAGTAAAAATTTTCGTATATTTTATCGAAATTCTCGCAATTTCGAATCGAAAGCGATATTTCTCGACCAAAATAAAAATCTTCATTCTATTTCCCTTCTTTTGATATTCGTTTCGACTTTCTACGACTGTTCTTTCTAATTCAGCTTTGCAAAAGAAATGAACTCTACAACGATAAAAACGAACTTTGCATGTATTTCTTATGAAAAAACTGTTTTACTTCGTCTGGGTTCAAACCGTGGACTTTAGGCAAATTTAAAGTACCACTTGATCATCCCCGGGAAGACATTTAATGATGTTAAAAGTTAGAACATCGTGCAAAGTCTAGTTTTCGATATTAGGTGGAATATACATACACACATACAGGCATTTTTATATATATACTAGCAGAAGTACTCGTTGATTCTCAACGGGGATATTTAATTTCATAAATATCAGTGTAATAACCTTGATCGTAACAAATTCTTCATAATTGTTGTTAAATAGCGAATACCAAACTTTCAAACCAATATATCAAGAAATGTAAGTTACAATTAAGTCTACAAATCCACTCTAACTCAATATTCAATTTAACGCAGGTTGATGATCTTTTCCGTGACAATGTGTCAAAATGTATCTACATATGAAAGTGAGGCTTACTTTAGCTTCTTCTCCCTTGGCTTACATCTTCTTTATATCTAAAGGCAGGTTCTAGTATCTGAATGAGCTTTTCGGTAACAATGTATGAAAATGTATCTACGTATGAAAAGAGGCATACATAATAGCTTCTTCCCCTCTGACTTTTATCTCCTAAAGGAGCATTTTTCTTCTTTCTACGCCGACTGAAGCCGCAAACTTTCGACTGGTCATCATTGAGAGGATATCGTCAGTAACTGAATAAGTGTAATTCCGAGAATGGACAAATACGTCATTGTTGTATTTCTTACGTGAAGAAAAAACTATAGACATTAAATAAGAAATGGTGTATCATGGAACCAGAAGGTATGTTTCATTGTTTTATCTTGGCTATACTTATAACATGAGGTTGTTAGTGAGAATTCGTGACTCGTATAAAATGTAGTGGTATGTTAATTAATGCCCAGAAACGTAGTCGTAGATCTTGGGAATGATTAAGTGCAAGACACAACGCCATATTAGGATTAAACGATAAAAGCCATGACAATAGAGCGAAAACTTTACCGAAATCAGTCTGTGGAGCTATGCTCTTAAGTCGAAATTCATTATATGATAAATGCATTGGGTTAAGTGAGCAGAAAAGTATTTGATTACAAACCTAATAAATATTTGCAATTATTTTATTGCTGAAAATATTTTCGATCGAATAATAACATTGGCAGTCTCACACAGAAATATGTCAGGAAAGTTCCTTTTGGATCCAAGTGATAAGGCTTCGAAAAATGCTAGTTTGATCTCGGTAAACACTTTACCTATATGTCTATGTACGGGACTTGGTTAAGATTGTTAGATTTATGTACTCTGCGAGTGACGTATGGCTGGGGAAAATATTGGTAATGTAAATGATCTGATATATTAATTCCTTCTCCAGTAACTAATGAAAAACTTATAAAATAAATTATTTCCTGGACCAACAAAATACATTCAGCGTAGAATCTTCACAGTAATCAATAAATACAGACACCACCTACCTCCATTGAGAAGTTGTATAGTGGCTTAAGTAAATTTACATTTTGTGGTTATCTGTATAGTTTCTTATCCCGAAAACAAACTTATGTTCAAGATGTTTAAGATTTATAACCTATTCTTCGGCTGAGGTCAAATTAATAAATTTCAGCATACAGTATGTTAAATATGTATGTACATTTGGTTTAGCTGTTTTCAAAATCAGAGTTTTATTTCGACATGGCACTCCGTCCAGTAAACACCTAGGTAAATCATACTATATATTCATAACGAAATGCAAAAATCAGTAAGTTGATCACGATGCTCGTAATTATAATTGAACGTTGATATTGCTACTGCAGCTATAACTTACGCAGCATTAGATATTTCTATACAGTTTCGAAAAAAAAAACAGAATTTTTCACTTTCAACAATTAACAATACATAAAATCATGCAATTTCATAATATTGAAACTGATAAACAATATGACGAAAAGACAAAGCCATTTATATGAAGATAAACAACTTAAACAACGCAAAATATACATTACAATACCGGCCATTAATGTTACATAAGTTTTTTAAACGTTTTTACATCTGTTGCAGTAAGAATTTTCAACACAAAATAGCATAGTATTATAGTGCAGTAGAATAGACTTGATTCATTTGTGATTGAAAAACTGAGAAATGATTTCAAAAACTATTATACTTGTGTCTATGATATCCACAATATACTGCGTTTCAAGTAGGGGTCTCCAAACTTTTCAGCTTTATTAACTATCAAACAGCAGATGCGGCCCGCGGGCAGTAGTTTGGATTTGGATTGAAGTAAGGGATTACCCATTCTACTACAATATCTTAGATTTTTTTAGGTCTACAGATAACTGAAATCGCTTTACCTTTTTAGGCTTTCAAATGTTACTTATTCGCTCCTGGGGCCATATTATGTAACTCGTCGGTTTGGAAGCAGTTGGTTCGATTTCAAATCCAACCGACTGGAGAGGAAATCGTGATCTCTCACCGACTCGGCCTCTAAATCCTATTCTGTAGCATCGTCGGGCAAAAAACTGCCAAACCGACTGCCCCCACCCACTTTAAGGGGAAACATGCAAGCATTTCCGAAAGTGACGGTCACATGCTTCATCTCAACCAATGAGAGGGCAAACGAGTAGACAAATGAAGAATGAAACAAGGCGTGTGTAAAAGCAGATGTAAATATCGATGATATGTATGAAATTTTAGGTAACTAAGATTTGTTGTTGTCCTTTGTTGATTTCTTACTAAAGTTTTGAAAGAAATCTTACAGGGAAGATATTTATAATTGCATTAGTTAGTTTGTATGGTCTTAAATGGTTGATGTTTGAATTTAACATAAATTGCTAGCAGAAGATTTTCCAGTGCCCTAATTCGAGCACAAGGATACTTATGGTAATACAATATCGATATCTAATATACTATCAGCCCTACAGTGAATCCCTAAATTTCGTAATTTTATTAACTGGAAGTCGGTGCGTGATTTTCAGAACTTAGTATCAGTGAAAGAACTAGGAAATTAGTAAGTACATAGTACCTTCGATACACTCACTGACTGATTTCTTGGAGGTTAGATTTCCACGAATTCCTTAGGTGCTTCATAAAGTTATTGTTGGAACTGTTGCTGTCTTCAAATCAGTTTACTATTGGTCAGCTAGTAAGACCTCGATTCGTATAAACGGATAGGTATATTTTCTTTTTTATATTTGCTACAAAAGCAAAATCCTCTCGTCTCCTTTTGAACCAAAGTACTGCAACTTTCGACTGTAGCACTTCCTTGTACGTACTTAATACTTGTAATTAGTTTCGCCTGGATTAACTATACACTCTACAAATATTTTTCAATTATCTTGGCCTTTCATATATTGCTGAAATATATGATTTTAATGGAATCTAATGGTAAAATTGTGGGTAATTTTCTAGTCTCACGGTGTTTGGGAGAAATTCTATATCTCCTTTACTACTGAAGATACACATACC
This sequence comes from Sympetrum striolatum, assembly GCA_947579665.1. Classification (NCBI taxonomy): domain Eukaryota; kingdom Metazoa; phylum Arthropoda; class Insecta; order Odonata; family Libellulidae; genus Sympetrum; species Sympetrum striolatum. The sequence continues at coordinate 94,160,772 of OX388347.1, read as the reverse complement.
ATTCTTACACCATATTATAGAAGAAGGATTGCAATTTATATGTATGATATGCAATCTCTTCTAAGTGCTGCCATTTTGGAGAAAATTCTATCCGAAAACGACAAATTTTCGACGTTTTTCGTCTGCTACTACAAAATGACCAAATTGTGTTTTAAAATGAACAAAAATTATACCATCCACGTCAGTTAAAAGTTACTCATTATACGTTTAAAAATTATAAAATTCGATCGCATGAAATCCTATGACTAGGTTTAATCTATTTCTCTTTTATTTATAGTTTTCTTCAAGCGGGGTCATTATTTTTCCATAGTCGAGTCTCGCACGGGGAAATAGTAACATATGTTATGGATATTAAGCGTTCCCCAAACCTTTACCTAATGAATTATTGGTGGTTATTTACATTTATTATTAAAAGATTAAAACGTTTATTATATTCCACGTCCTTGGACAGATGCACGCTCCAAGAAACGTAGTATATACGTGCATCCATATGTGCTATGGCGTATATCATTTTGCATCTAAAAGCGAGAATTGCATTCATTTTATGCGATCGCATGTCTTATTGCGGCTTTATTTTACATTCTGCTAATTACGGGCATTCAATTAACGAATTTGCCTTGATGATATTGTTAAATATGCACACACTTGCCACAGTTCGTCTGCTAACCGACTGACTCCTTTCGCTACCGACTCCTTTTCATAATCGGTAGAATTCTCCGGATTCTACCGACGATGGCTAGCCGTCGTACCAACGCAGGAGCTAACAGAATAGTATCGAGAGCTCGCGTAGTCGGTTTGCGATCCCAACCGACTGCTTGGCTACCGTACCGACGGGAAATGAGATACAGAATATGGCCCCTGACCACGGGAGCGACTCTCCATAAGGTGGGGGTGGGACGGATTCTTTTTGCCGAAGTTTAACAGATGGCCTGTATATTGTACTAGGCGAATATACTATTATATACTGAATATTGTATTTGGCATATTTTAATTACTCTATTACAGTTTAAACCGTTTAAACAAACTCTTCCTGGTTTCTTTGTAAAATGAATTTAAAAATCAGCTTCAATTTATAATTTCAATTAATTGCAAAACTTCTCCTCAGCTCAGCACTGACATCATGGCATAATGGTTATCACAATTAACTACAAATGAGTAGATAGCTGGTTCGATCCCATTGTAATTTAATTTTTTTTGCATCTCTTTTTCGGTCACAAAATTACTGTTTTTAGTAAATAGTTTATCAATTTCAATGCAACAGTCAGGAATATCTATCTGCTGGTTTTACTTTTCATTTTATTTTGCTGAATAATACATATAATCTTTTGGGTAAAAAAATTAAACCTCGACTGGAATATTTTCAACGCAATCTCACAATCACTTAACTACGTTCTAACGACCGTAGACGAACATCATGCACAGTGGAAATACAAAATTGGCTGTTTTTCGAGAGGCCTAAAGCCCGTCATACACGGTACAATCTAAAATAAAATATTGTGAAACATGGCCGCCGTCTTCTTCCTGATTGGCTGATTTTTGAGAATCTCTCAGATTTTCGAACATGTTCTATTCTAAAATTATTGTGAATCGGCCATTTTCACAATTTAGACTATCCTGTCACCTAGGTGTCAGGAAGATGAACTCGTTGAGTTTGAGGATGTCAAGGATGATGTATCAGGTTTTCCCATTGGCCACAATCGATTTCCGCCACCTGCAACACTGTCTGACGCGCTCTTTTAACTTCCCCATTGCCTTGTTTACCTTTTGAAATTGCTGCTTTCTAGATTTCTTGAGTGGAAAAAGTTCATTTAAAAACTCATACCCGTTTACTTTAGTAGTTACTAGATTATTTACTTTAGTTTAGTTTAGTTTTATACGTTATTTAAGAGTTAATCTACATATTAATACGTGAAGAGAAAACTTTGGATCCCTTTTTAAGCATATTTCGCGAAAGGTGGAGTTTGAGATTTGGCATAGTTAAAGTTTATATGGAGAAAGAATGCAGAAAGCTAAAATCTATGTCCAAATATCCTTGGTTTGACTCTGGACCAGTATAATCGTCTCTAATTAGAAATGCACACAAAGTTCATTTTGATCGATATCAGGCATTTTTTATTTTGAAGAATTAGATCAAAAATAATGGTAGTACCAAATCGAGATCAATACCAAAAGAAAGAAAATTGAATAAAGATTCTTATTTTGGTCGTAGAATATCGCATTCGAGTCGAAATTAAGAAAATTCAGACAAAAATGGTGGAAATTCTGTGGGCATAAACAATTCCCTAACGACAAAGGTGATTGTTGGACTCAGCTCTCATACGAATCAATGCGAAAGATAGGCTCATGTGAAATGTATCGAGAAGAAGAGCTGAAATTTTATGGCAATAAAACGATACGTAAACTTTTGAAATTGAATTGATTGAAGCTATATATTTTTATGAATAATATCACCTTCTAAAATGTGGATTAATATTTTCGGCTTTGTAGATAAAACTTCAAACGATGTATGTTTACGTTCTAAAAACAGGGAAAATTTTACCGTCTAAATCATCCGAAAGGCAGCAATATATACAAACGCGATTTTGTTCTAGCAACCAAATAAACGAATACTCTATTATAGTAGTTAACAAGCACTATTTGTGTCAACGGAAAATACGCGTATCTTCACAAAAATGAAATGAATTCCAAATGCAATATATCTTATACCTCTATGAATATCAGTCTCAATTATATTAGCATTAATTTGTTCAATAATAACATGAAAAATTAAAAGTAACATTGAATTGAAACAAACAATAAATTAAACTACAAGCCGTAATTGTGTTTCTTTTATTGTTACTAACATTTAATTTTAAATTCCATATGTATTGCAGGGAATAAAGGCAAACAACACGCAACCTAATGGCGTGTTTGTACACGCTCGCAGCTGACGTAATAGAACAAACTTCAAAAACATTATAAGCAATAGTCATAGAGTTATAATCATTGATTAAAGATCCTTAAAATTGTGGTATTTTCTTTGTTTGTGGATTATTCCAGGATGGTTTGGTCGAGGAGTCAGACCGAGAGATTCATTTCCATTGTAAGTGAGCGAGTTTTGTATCTATTTACATATGTGAAACTGTTTCTATCCCGTTTTGTTTTAGGTAGCCAACTACCACACAATTAGCATTATATTCTATGAAAAATCTCCTTTGTTCAGCCCTTCCCTGCGTATTTAAGCCGAGATCCTTCCCTTTCATTCTAGCGAGAATCAGGTTTCGCAGATCCGCCATGTTGGATTTAAAAAACACAATATTTTATTTTAGATTGTATCGTTTATGAGGGCTCTCGGAGATGAAGTGGAAAATCAAATATTGTCGACAATATTTTATTTTAAATTGTACCGAGTATGACGGGCTTAAGTAAAAAGCTTCATTGCTACTATTGGCTCCAGTGGCGTCTTTCCCTCGGTGCGGGAAAATGCAGCGGAGGACAGAACTATGACAAATGAACGCTTGTCATGGCCCTGCTCCTGACCACTCGTCGCTCAAAACTTAAAAGAAAACAAAGACCGATTAAACATTAGAAATAAGGACGTCCGTAATTTCCGTCAAAAATAATATGAGAGATGTCCACAACTTACCACGTTATTATTTTAAATCAGTGGAATTGACAGCGACAATGCAAATTCTATCAACGTACGAATTTCAAAATCGTTTTATTTCATTGAAAATTCAGTCAACAATTACGCTACCATAAACAAAACTCGGTTTTCACAGACGCTTGAAGAAAATTGAAAAGATCAATGAAAAAAGGTTTGTACCTCTCAACGTGCGTTTCTTCACAGGATATTGTTTGTCACAACAAATTTTAAAATGCCATTCAATTTTTTCTTCATCATAAATCTTCAACTCTTATTTTCGAAATTTATTTTAACTGGCCATTGATCCGCCATGTCTTCTTATAGAATTACACATGAGTTCGGAATCAACAATTGCCTTGATCGTCAAGGGAATGGGTTTGTTTTCAACATGAAAATTTAGACTAAATTTTCGTATATTTTATCAAAATTCTCGCAATTTCAAATCGCATACGACATTTCTCAGCCAAAATAAGAATCTTTATCTATTTCCCTTGTTTTAAAATATATTTATATATAAATATATTCTAAGATCACATAAGGATAAGCAGTACCACGTTTAAAGTCACATTTTCATACAGGTACAAGGGGACAAATGAATCAAGCATCAAACGTAAATGACAGAAATAAAATAAATTTCACTCAAATAACCAAATATGAATATTCTATACGGAAAGTAAATGTAGTATGGAGCTGACTCGTATCTCAATCATAAAATGTGTAATATAAACACGAAACACAAAAGTAATCGCAATGTCAAAATAGAAACAAAAATTAAACACCAATAAAAGAAGGATAGTAAATGAATGTGGAGTGGAAGCACTTAAAAACAACGTTAATATCAATTTTTGCATCCTGCATTTAACAAAATAAAATTGCCTTACCTTTTTGGTCTGGTATATGATGTTAGAGATTTGCTACAACTTAACAACTTGCCGTTCAACTCATCAAGGATAACAAACTACGAATCTGGGAATTCTTTTCGTCCTTCGCAAACTCCATTTCCGTAAATTGCTATATATACATCAATGCAAATAGATTAGATTTAATACTTAATTCAGAAGAATATACTTCAAAACTTAAGCAACGTACCAGGATATGTATACGCAATCAGTTGAATTGATCGATAGAAATCCATTTTCAGTAAACCACTGATATAAAACTCATTTCATTATACGAAAAAGACGGTAAACAATTAAGTTGATGTAAATAAAAATTGGTTGCTACAGACTCGTCAACAAAATTCGAATTTAAAAGAAATTGTATCGTCAAGGGAATGGGTTTGTTTATACATGGTAATTTAGTCAAAATTTTCGTATATTTTATCGAAATTCTCGCAATTTCGAATCGAAAACGATATTTCTCGACCAAAATAAAAATCTTCATTCTATTTTCCTTCTTTTGATGCTCGTTTCGACTTCTTACGACCGTTCTTTCTAATTTACTTTTTCAAAAGTAATGAACCCTGCAACGAAAAAAATTAACTTTACGTGTATTTCTTCTGCAAACTATTTTACTCGTCTGGGTTCGAACCATGGACTTTCGGGAAATTATAAATACCACTTGATCATCCCCGGAAAAACATTTAACGATTTTAAAAGTTTGAACATTGTGCAATGTCCATTTTTTCTAGATTATCTGGAATATACATAGTATATATATACACATATACAGCCATTTTTATAGATGTATAAGATTTTATTAATTTTCATTTTCTGCCTATTCCAATCCATAGTCTAGACTTTCCATTATCAGCTCCATCAGCATGTAAGCTATGGAGTTTTTATGTCGAGTATCAGTTGCAAGAGAAACAACTTAATTTTGTGTTGAAAGATAGGAAGAAAGATTGTTTTGTTTTGTCGACTTAGAGGTAAACATTATATTTTTATCTCCAAATAACATTTTAAATGTTGCTCTTATCTTTTGCATCACTCAATTTTTTTTAATGACAATTCATAAATTTTAGGTATCTTGGAAGAACATGCTAACAAAGGTTTCACTGTTATTGGTGTGTGATGACATAGTTAGTGTGCAAGATCTAATACTTGCTAGCTTCTCATGATCCTTAAGTTGTGTTTTTTCAAAGTTAGAGTTAAATCACTTGGAATGATGAGTATGTTATTGAATTTTTTGTTCAAAGGTTGGGGTATTCATCCAGATCATCAGATAATAGTTCCAGCATTACTTAAATGGAATTCAAGTAATATAGTTGAATGGTGAACTTAGTAATTTCCAAGGTACACAAATATATAAAAAGCTCTGTTCTGCAAATTTAGTTGGGTAAATTATCTGAAAATGATAATTTACTTTCATACTCTTAAGTCTAGCTCTATGACAATTCTTAGTTCTCCAGTTCATTTTCTTTATTATCCATAGCTATGCCATTCACTAACTGCTAGAGGTGTGTTAAATGTTGTAAATTTTGGCATAGCTTTGCAAGGAATTTAATGTATGGAGGAAATGAACCTTTTTCCATTTGGAAATTATTGAAACCATCATTTAAGCTTGCATTTGTTGAAAGAAGTTAGCAGAAAGGATCATGTGAAGTTTCTGTATAATATTGATTGACACTCACTTGCACACGAGCAGTAATTGAATAACAAGCTGTGATTTGAATGCCATACTCTCAAAAAATGCTTACCAAAATGCCAGTGTCTTTTATGCTTCCCGCTTATCTCCCTTCTTACAATTCTCATCACCAAATATTTATCCTTCAATCCCAACAAATACTTATTTTTATCTCAAAATATAATTCAAACATACTTGTGGAGATTTCTGAAAGGAAAGGTTACATACTGCTAATGGCCGATACGCACCCAAACCAGTTGCGCATTTAGCCTTTTCTCGTGGAAATTTGTACTAATTATCGTTTGACTTGTATTTTGCGATGCAATCCCTTATAGTCAAGTCCTTCACCATTGATTTTGTTTATCTCCTCCTTTTCCAACAAAATAATCCCTGCAGCATAAACGTAAACAGATGAGGTATGTGTCCAAAATCTACTCACACTTTGTGGCATCTCCCCGTTGCAGGTGGAGTAAATGCAAGGCATTATATTGGAAGCAAGGACCGCTCCAACCTCCTTTCCCCCCCTCTGCCCCCTCCTGGGCACCATACCATGCCCTACCACCACCCCATGTACATGCAGGGGGGTGAACCAAGGTGCCAGAGCCCCATGTTCCATCCTAACCACCTCCCTCACCATCCACACCACCTCCAGTCTCCTTATCCTCCCTTGTCCCCACACCCCACTGACCCCAACTTTTGTATGGGTCGGCACGATTCTCAAATATATGGTGGCATTGGCGGGTGCGAGAGGCCTCGACCCGGGCCGGCCATTCAGCAGCCAGGTCATGTGATGACCACCACTCGGACTGTATCCCCATTATATCCACTCCTTAAAAATTACCTTCTCCATTTTCACCACCCTGGAAAATAAGCCTAGTCTTGCTTGCCTTCTTCCTAGTCTCTATTCTTTCTGTCTTGTTTGACTATTGCTTTGCTGTTAATTTTCATTGCTATTAATCAAGTTGCTTGTTGAATGCTTTTTATTATCTTGCCTTTCCAATTAGGATTCATCTCTTAAAATATTCCTTTTATCGAGAATTACCTTTAAAATTTAAGACTTGCTTTTTATTATTACAGCTTTGTCAACCTTTGCCTAGCATTTTCATAATATTTGATTTGAGCTTAATTATTGGCAGTTCCAAATGCTGGTGAATGGAAAATATTTGCACATTATTAAATTTTCATCCGGGATGATGAATTGAATACAAAACTTAATACTGCTAAAGGATGTGATGCTAGTTATTATTCACTCTGTTTTGACCCCTATTTGGATGGGCTTATGCACTTGCTTCCAATAGTTCTAAATGAGTTACTTGTTAAAGAAAGTTTTCTTTTCTGCTCCTTTTCCTATCCTCAATGTTTCTTGGGAATCAATCTAAAATAACATGGCTTTGATTATTGAAGTAGAATAGTGAACATAGAGATGATGTTCAATAATTCTTTTCTGTGATAGGTTCAGTGGCCTAGTTAAATGCGCATGAGATTTCCTATCCTGGTGGCTTGAGCTTGATTATTGTGATTAAAGGTGTGTACTTAGCGTATATCATTGTTTGAACACTTTTTGGCTGACTTACCTCTGTACTATTGTGCCAAAATTCCTTTTCTTGGGAGACTATCAATTCAAAATTCATGAATTTTGATTTATTGCGTATTTAGATTAATTGCTGGCATTTAAATGTGCTCATCTGTAGTACCCCCTTTGGGGAGTCTTCGTCTTCTATTCATTCCTTTCTAATATGTCATTTATTTTCACTTTTTTTTTCAATGGGTTGTATGTAAATGTGGCTTTTGTATTGAAGGTGCTTTTCAGTGTAAATTAGAAGCATTTACAAGGCTGAAATTTGTGCTTTTAATGTCTTCCGTACATGCTCTTCTTTCAGACTTATTCCAAGTCTACAATTAAGATTCTTGTTTTCTGTTTGGTATTCTTTCGAGTTTAGGTATTCGTGCGAATTAGCATTGTCTTCTAAATATTGAGCAGATGATTTATGAGCATTAATTCTTACCTGTCATTCTTTTAATGCTCTAGATGAATAATCTAATATAAACCATTTATATATTTTCTCTTACATACCTAGCTTTTGTAAATGACTCAATTTTTTGCAAATGGAATGTTATTAAATTCAAGTGAAACATGGAAAAGATATTACTCATTTGCATTGATGTACCGCATTAAAGAACTAGCTTAAAAATTACTTCAGGCTATGTTCATGTTTATTCAATGGGTTTTATAGATCTGAATAAGCATACAATCACAGAATTGATCTAAATTATTGTTAATCACTTTTTAAATACTCATTGTCAACTTAACTGAAGAGTTGAAGTATTCTGCTTTCTGAAATATTCATATGAACAAGATCGTGAATCTATGATAGTGGGAAACTTACATACTATTTACAGTTCTGTTATTATCTGTTTGGAGTAATGTCTATAAAAATCGAATGAACTAAAAGAATGAATTATTGTGTTATTGACATTGACAGTTATCATCAACCTGGCGGACCTTTCGATAATATTGAATTCATAACATCTGTTCAATATTTTTCAATTTATGCTTAGGTAGTGATTTTTCTCAAATTTCTAAAGTTTGGTAATCAAAATTAACATAGCCCTCTCCTCCTCCATGAGACTTGCTTTTAAGCGTATATTTCAAAGCTGCTTGTTTCTAACTCTAATAATTAAGTTCTTTTCTATCTTTTATTTTCAAGTAGAAAGTTTATTATGAAAATAAATTTTGAAATTCGTATCCATTTGTTGTTGTTTACTACCTGCATCTAGTGATCCACCTTGGAACCTAAAATTTGTCATAGTATCCTTTAATTCAATACCGCTGCATCCTTTCCTTTCTCTTGTACATAATGATCTCATCTTTCCATATTACCTCAGTTAGTGTTTTGTTCATTAGTTTAAATGCCAATCAACAGATGTTCCCTACAGCTTCAGTTCTTTCCGGAGCACCTGCAAGGACTCGACTTTCCTTGAAATCCCTTTTCCCTAATTCCTCATCTCCAGGTAGAGCACCATGAATCCCTAGAGAATAAGCATTGCCCTTTTACAGTAGAATAATGATTTTTAATATTTTCCTTTTCTCAGATGAGGAAACAAGTAGTTGTGTCCTGTGTGTGTTCTCTAACTCACAATGCTGCTTCTTTGTGCCTGCTTCTGTTGTGTGTCCAATACTTTTCTTTTGTATTAAAGTTTTATCACAGTTTTTAAGAAGGTATTCTTTGTGCTTATTTATCCATATGTCGCACATGTGTCTTTGGCTGTCTGTACAGTTTTTTAGTTTTGAAAAATGCATGTGAAAAGTGCTTTGATGATTTATTGTCATATTCCATCCTCGTGAAAGCAGTCAGGAGCACCGCTGTGGAGAGGCAGGGAGATAATGATACTTACTCAATTGATTTAGTACCTGCATGTGATGAAAACATAATTTGATGCTCACAAACACACTCTAGAATTTTATATGATAGCTGCATTGTGACCTGTTAATTAAGGCTTCATGTATTGATATTTTTTCTTGTGATTAGTTAATGATTAATATCTATGGTAAGGTAGAGTTAGCAGTTACTAAGATCACTCATTGTGTACAAATCATTTTTTGGCCACATCATATTTGCATTTTTTTGTGCTATAGGTTTAACTTAGGCTTCAAGGATTTAAGTTTCTTTTTGAAAATCTCTGAAAAAATTTGGATTAATTTTAATTATTGTGAATTGCCCCTTATTTGCTGTATGTGCATCATTTCAGTTGTAAATTGAAGTTGAGCGATCATTACTTCCATCTTTTTTTATGTAAAAGTTATCATTTTGAAATTCCCAATATTCCTATTTCAAAATAATAATAATCACAGCCTTATTTTGGGCAGATTTTAGCTTACCAATAATTCTTTAATTGCAAAACACCAACAACCATGTCCTGACCGGGATTTGAAAATAGAACCTCAATTGTTGCTAGGATAAGACAACCCTAAGCCATATAGGCCTTCAGCATTGTCGTTTTACATTGTTGCTTGTATTTTGCATAATTTATATGTAGTGACTAAAGCCTGTGGAAAATACTGTTAAAGTATAACGGCTGTCCGTTCTCTCAAGAAGTTAGCTTGGCCATCAACATAACCTCCAAAGCAAAATAACGACAGAAATCAGCATGCTTCTCTTACAAGTGGGTGTGTATGTGACTGTTTATACTTTTGTCGGTATGAAGGAAATCTTCTGAAAGGAAAAGAAATGGCTATTATGTGGCTAGTTATTTATAGCTTGATTTGAAATAGCTGAAGTTGATCCCTTCCATTTTGGACATTGAAATATTTCAATTGGATGTTAAGGTAGGGTTAAAGGTGCATATAAAAAAAGATTTTGATTGGAAAAAGGGCATCTAATCAGCATCACTTATTAAAGAGGAAGTAAGTTATTTTTGAAAAGGGGTCGAATATTCTCACTTAGTGTCAATTGATTAAACCCTCTGTTCTGCCTTTAATTCGTGCAATCTGGATTTCGTTAATATCAAAGAATATCTTAAATGTAGATTAATCTTAAGAAATATTTCTTAGTGATGCCACATTTCTACCATTTTATCATTGTTGTTTCACTCCTTCAGTAGATGTTGAAAATGTGAGATAAATATGATTTGATCACTGGTATGTATGTGGGCTATGGGTAAATATATATTTGTTTGTTAGCGTGAGAGTGTATCATTACCATCCTATATCTTTACCACTTGTGTTTACGTCTGTATGTTTTTATGAATACATTATTTATGTGATTTAATTTGCACTCTCATTTCTTATTCATAAGCAAATTTTGTTTCCATATTCATGGAATTAAATACAATCCTTACTATACTCTCACTAAAAGCATTTCCTGTTTGTACAGCTGATGGTTTACAAGATGATTGAATAAGCTGCAGGAAAGAATTTTGACTCTATTAATGAAGTAAATGATGGATATATTGGTTATCATGTTATTGTGCTTCTACATTGCTTAAAATTAGGAATGCCTCATTATTTTATCCATTGCAAATGTTTGCTAAACATGAAATGGACTTTGGGGTACATATGTGTATAAAATTTTTCATAACATCACAAATTACTTTCTTATTCACATGGCTTTTTCCATACCTAATATATATGTATTATATATGTCCTTTTATTTTCTAGTTCTCTTTGCTAAATATTGTACTTAGCTCAGACTTAGTGTGGATAAAACCATTTAGAAAATTAGGTATGAGTTAGCAACCAAATTTCATTTACTTCCAATCAAATCACAAGTTATGTTCATTTATTTTTCTGTGGTTTTATTTGTGGAAATTGAAGCTGATACACATGTATAATAGGTAATATGATAAAAAATTGTAAAATTGCTTCTTAAAAGATATTGAAGTAAAATATTTATGGGGTGTAAATATTGGTTGCTTCCTTCATTTTCTTTGTCAGTTATGTGTGGGTGAATGTTGGTGATTATTATGTCTGTGTGCATAGGCCCACTTATATTTGCTTGTTGCTGTTGGTGAGGGGACTTACATCCCCTGCCGATTTGTCTTGTTCTTCCCTTCTTAGCACGTTGCCACTGTCCACCCTACAGTTCACATCCTCTTTTTCATGTTAATTCGTCATAACTGCCACTTTAAAGGGTTACTTGGAATCCCTCTTTTAAATATTTATTTTTATCCTTTTCATTAAGACAAATTACCTAGTTATCCTTAAAATTGTTATTTTTGCTTAGCTTTATTCTTTTGAATGAAGTCATTGTAAAACTGTAGAAGTCATTCTCCTTTAACTGCAAAGAAAATTCATTAATGTGAATGCCTTTCACACTTGTTGATTTTGAAAAATGGCATTCTTTTAATTACTTGGTATAAAAGGTTTTAAACTTTTTTGTGAAAGTAAAACTCATTAGTAAGGGTATTTTGGCTCTTCAATGGGCTCAGCAGTTTGATAAGCTTTATTTGCACATCTTTATTTTGTTAATAAGGAGTTGCTAGGTTTCAGATTCATTAAAACTGCCACACACACACTGCCTTGCAGTCCCTTAATTTTAATTAGTAAAATGGTTGATTCATTTTGTGATAGATTGAAAAAATTAACACCTGGTATTTTCCTAGCAACTTTTCCTACCTTTTTGATGAAATTCCTGTATGTATTATCAAATCATATTGATACATTCCTTTAGTAGTTTTACTACCAATTTTGTCATGTTGTTAAGAAGTTATTCTGCTGGGTCTGAGGAGGGCAAAGAATACAATTGTGTTGCTCCATCCCATTCAATATTCAAATCTTAAATCCATGTTGTTTTGAATTTGCAGGAGGAGGGGGTGGTGGTGGAGCAGCCATAACTTCGGAGTTCGTGCGTCAGGGACTGAGAGCCATCGTGGGAGCACGTGCTCAACAGCACCAACACCAGGCCACGTCTTCTGCAAGCACACAAGCCAGTAATGTCAACCAACATGGTATGCGTCAGCAGCAACAAATGGCTGTCAGTCCCACGGACCTCGAGGCACTTGGTCTTTCCTTTGAGATGACTTCTTCTGGTGAGTCTTGAATCATTGGACAAAAAAGATCTGTATGCATCACATAATGAGGTGGATCGTAGATGTCGTCTGAAAGATTTAACTGCGTGGTTTTGGTTTGAAGAGATGTCAGGTATCCTATGGAGTACCCTAATAGAACCCTTCATCTTATAGTGCCTATATACCTAAATATCATATTTATGGAGGTATTTTGCAAAAATGGAAATTTGCTTTGAAAGCTCAACTTCCGGTTAGCCAATTTACTCCAAAAACTAATCAACTCTGACAGCACCTACTACAGTGCTATACATGAAGTTTGATATTGATACGGCTAATAGTTTTCATGTTAGAGCGCCCACAAGCACACAAACACACACACACACATAATTCCGAAAATGGTGAAAACGGGTTCTAGGGACCCCAACTATGTATTTCCGTTGAAATCTTGAAGTCGATTTTTTTCATGAAAACAATACGTAAATGGAGAAAGTAAAAATTTTAATTGGCTGTGCCCAGAAGTTAGCTGATAAGGAAATGGGAAGGGCCAGGTGAGGGAATGCTCACAATCACACCAAAAGGGACCTCACAGCAAGGGAAAACATCTCCTCTCTATTAACCTTGACCTGTATTTATAAATAAGATGGGCTTGGATTTGTGATTGAATAAAACACTGAATGATTCAAAAGCACCCCTAGAGCGTGACTTCTATATCAGAGTTTCAAGATAGGTTATCAAGTTTGGATTCCTACAGAAAAGGCAGAAAAGTAGAAAGTGCAAGGAATAAAGAAAACAAAAATAAGAAGAATAAAAAATAAATACAAAAAGGATTGTTTTGTGTGAAAGGAAAGAAAAGAAATCGAGCTTAAGCATTTGCATACCAGGTTTGATTTGCAAATTTTAGAAGGTAAAAACTTCTTTTTCAATTGTTTAGAGGTGCAAAATTTCTGAGTTTCCAATTTATGCATTAAATTTAAATTGACCACAGTACCACATATTTTTTTAGAAGATAGATGAGTAGTAAAATATAATCTCTCAAATCATCTATAATCGTTTCAAATTGTATGTAACCAAAAGAGACTACTTTGAATCTGAATCAAACAACTTAGTAAAAAATCCATATTACCATTCACTATTTTTGACTTCTTTTACAAAGTATTCCAATGGAAAAGTTATTACTTGAAGATATCGACTCTGTATTTAAAAAAATCAGTTTCTAACCAATTTGATAACATCTACAGTAAGACCTAAAGTTGCATTGAGAAAATCATTGAAAATACAGAATTTAGAATTATTAATGATTATACTTTCAGTCAGCATGAATGAAGAATGCTTCTAAAATGCTTCCATTTTCGTTGAGAATTTATGATGTCAATCAATATCCATTTTGATTTTGAATTGACTTTGAATCATCCTTTAACTACTGTATTTATTGTGGTATAGCACACAGTCATACAACACACACCATGATTTTTAGAAGAAAATTTGATTTAAAAATTTAAAATATAAAATAAATGACTTATAATGGTCAGGATGCAATGTACTCAGCAGAGTAGTTGCCAATGACTACAGAAGCTAGTTTATCATTGCAATTTGCCAAGTAAATAGTGATCGGTAAAAATCTCTATTTAAATCCCTTTTGAAACAAAGAATGATGGCAGCATATTTTGCCACTCCTAAGTCAAGTCTGTTGAGTGTTAATGTGTAATTGTTTATTTATTTATTTATTTATTCAAATCTCACATACAGCATATCAATGCCAATTTAAAGTGAAATATAAAAAATATACATATATTAAAGTAATAAACATAAATAGTTTAAAAAATTGACAGAAAATATAGTGAAAAAAGAAAACAAACATAAAGGTATATTTTACAATTATATGGATCTGGTGTGTGGTAAGCTCAGGTTCAAAAATTTCCTTTTCGATAGGGAGAAAGGATCAATAGAAGGAGGAATTGAGTTTATCAGAGAAGGAAGACGAAAGAAAAGGGAGCGCTTGATAAGTGAGAGTCTAGGAGTAGTATAGTGAAGTAAAGATGTCAAACGGGTAGATCTGAGTGGAACACGATAATTGATAAGTGAAGTTAAGGGAGGACAGTCATAAAGGGAGTTCAGCAGTGAGTGTAAGAAGGATAAATCATGTTTTGATCTAGTGACAGAGAGAGATTCCAAGGATAGTGAAGATAAGATAGAATCTTTAGAGGCTTGACGGAAGGAAGGAACTCTGGCTTTTACAATTCTGAGAAAGAAATTAGTAATTCTATCTAATAAGGAAAGATGAGTTGGAAAGGACATACACCAGATGGGGGAACAATAAGATACAGTAGGAAGGATGAACGAGGAAAAGTATAGGGAGAGAGCCAGAGGGTCTTTGATATCGGTGAAACGATAAAGTAGGCCTAGGAGAGACATCGCACGATTTTTTATTTTTGTAACATGTTCAGAATATGTTAATTTATTGTCAGTTATAACACCCAGATCCTTTTGTTGCATTACTCTTGGAAGAGTGACTTCGTTTAACCTATAATTATATTCAATCGGTTTTTTTAACCCTATAGACATAGTATGGCATTTATTAATGTTTAAATTTAATTTCCAGTCACCGCACCACTGGGTAATTTTATTTAACGTTCTTTGAAACTGTTCACAATCCTTCGTCCTTCGTCACACTGGTAAAAAGTTTACAATCATCAGCATATAGCAGAATATTTTCCTCCGTAGGGGATATAGTGACTAGATCATCAACGAAGAGGTTGAATAGATATGGGCTTAGGGAGCTGCCCTGTGGAACCCCAGTGGTGACAGTAACCCTGTTGGATTTAGCGTCTGGAAGTTTGACACATTGCGTTCGATTGGTTAGGAAGCTTGATATCAGCTGTAAGAACTTTCCGTGAATATTAAAACGGTGGGCAAGTTTGAATATCAATAACTCGTGATCAAGGGAATCAAACGCTTTGGAGAAATCTAGGAATATAGTATCTAATTGTGCCTTATTTTGAATTGCATTTATGGCGTGATTTTGAAAAACTGCTAAGTTTGTTAAACATGAGCGACCAGGAAGGAAGCCATGTTGGCAGGTAGAGAGATGGGGGGATGTAAAGTAATATAAACGGTTTAGGATGATTTTTTCGCAGATGGAGGAGAAAATGGGTAAAATGGATATTGGGCGATAATTAGACACATCTGATTTGGGACCAGACTTATGGATGGGAATAATGTTGGCTGTCTTCCAATGAGTAGGAAAGGTACCAGAGGAGAAGCAACGGTTATAGATTATGCACAGGGGGATGGCGAGAGACAAAGCACAGTTACGGATAAGAATAGGGGGAATGCCATCAGAACCCGGAGAACGGTGAGGAGAGATCTTGGAAATGTATTGAGACACTTCGTGAGGAGAGGTTTGAAGTTGAGATAGCGAATGGCTGCATATAGATGAAAATTGATTCTGGGGGGTGACATCTGGGAGAGAAATTGAAGAATTGGCAAAACAGTCCGCGAAATAATTTAGAAATAATTCAGTCCTTTGATGACCAGATGCTGAAACGTTTCCGTAGTGAACTTCTTCAGGAATTTAGAGTGCGGTTTTCGGCCATTGATATAACACCAGAACTTTTTGGGGTTATTCGGGATGGACTCCGAGATGTTTTATAAGTAATCCGAATAATCACGTCAGATGAGCGATTTAGTTAAGCGGCGAAGATCGGTGTACACTTTTCTAGTCTGATCACTCGGATGTTTCTTCCAGACGTACCACGCACGGTTTTTATTGGTTAAATGGAATTTAGTTTCACTTTTGAACCAAATAGGAAATCTGTTGGACTTACGTTTGACAAAAGGAACAAAATCGTTTATAACGGCACCCAATAAGTCGTAAAAAAAATCCACCGCATCTTCAAGAGGAATAGAGCTTAAAATGTCCCACCGAAGCACATTTAGGTAGCGGTTGACCTCAGACCATTGAACTTTGTTCCAGGAACGTAGGGGTTGTGCGCGGAAGGGTTCTCTGCGTGATAATTGGTATGTAGTTGGAAGTGTTCTTCTCTCTCACTCTTGTTTTTGCAATTTTTCTGGAATTAGTAGATATTAATTCATTAAAATTATTTTATGAACCTAATTGGGAAAAATGCAATACTTCTTACACGAAGACTAGCACAGATTTAAGTATATATCAGCTGATTTTGAATTGTATAGTACATAGTTGTTTTCAGAAGATGAGTACTTTTTAATTTAAAATACCATAAAATATTAAAAGAGTTTTAAATTGAGTTAAAAA
Source organism: Sympetrum striolatum (assembly GCA_947579665.1). Taxonomy (NCBI): domain Eukaryota; kingdom Metazoa; phylum Arthropoda; class Insecta; order Odonata; family Libellulidae; genus Sympetrum; species Sympetrum striolatum. The sequence goes on along the minus strand of OX388347.1, from coordinate 94,143,802 downwards.
TTAATACAATTCTTTTTATGTGCTCAAGTTTAAAAAAAAATCTAATCTATGAATATAACACACAGCATGAATTTCAGGTCTACATTTTCAGAAAAAGTGCATTCACACCAATGAATGTATGATAATAAATGAAATGTTTCCATCAGAGGTTTCTGTTATAAAATTAAAGTGCAACAATAATCATCAGTAGTAGTTTAAGGAACTAATTTTGGCCATCTCTATGCATTTGTGTACAGATTTGTCAATTGAGAATCTTTTTTCCTCAGGAGGTCCTGAAGGAAGCCCCAAATTATGGCCTGGTCTTGGAGCTGACCTGGTAAGTGTGGCTGCCTCCCCTTCGCCTGGAGGACCCCTTAGATCTCCTCAGGGAAATAATGGAGGCAATTCTTCTAATGGCACTGCCAGGGTAAGGATGCTTTCTTTTCTGTGACTATATAGCCCTCCATCTTGCTAATTTTAGCATAAGCACAAGGATGCTTAAGTTTATATGTGCTAAGTTCCACACATTTTTCTTGAGATCTTGTTTAATTGAATGCAATAGAGCCTGAATCATTTATTAACTCATAACTTGAACTTTCCCTTGTGTATGTTTAAGATTCAACATTAAACTAAAATGAGTTTGCACATTGCTTATTATTGCTTTTCCCTTAAGGGGAGTGGTTAGGCCTGAAAAATATTGCCACTGTCGCTCTCTCTATTTAGTTACAAAATTTGCCGCTGTTTATTCTCCTAGCAATGGTGGAATGGGTAGTTGAGGGGAGTAAGGAGATAGGGTAGGGTAAGCTAAAGAAGGGCAAACGGGCAGTAAAGGACGTCCCACAAATCCCTTCAGAATATTCTTTCATTTATTTACAGAAGTTTTTCTGGGAGAACTTTACCATGTATGACACAACAGTGAGATAAATTTAACCTGATGCAGAATTTCAATTAAAAAATAACGTCTTTCATCAAAAAAGTAGATCTTCACTGGTTTACAATGTATTTTTTTATACTAACTAAGGACATTCCTGCGATGCTAATTTACTTTTACTCTCAGAACTTAGTGGCTGCTCGGGATATGCTGTTACAGACGAATATTTTTCCTGCAATTTATTCTGTTATCGATTCAAAGAAAAGAAATCCCTCATTTTTTAATAATGTACTGCATACTTACTTCAGTGGAGTACTATCACAACACTCTGATTCTGTACAATTTTATTCATGCATCTTTTTCGGGTGGTGATGTAAGTTATCCCGTACCCCATATTTACATTAATAACAAATAACTGTTTACATTTAGTCACAAAACCAGCATGGGATATCGTGGTAATTTTTTCTAAAGAGAGCCAATATCGAGTAGTTTTTAAATTCATCTGAAGTACTTTAAGAAGACTTCATGTAATTATTTAATTATTTTTTAATGTACTGATTGCAGAGAATATTTCTTCCAATGCAAAAACAAGTTATATTGACGTTAATACCCTGGTAGTTGCCATATAGCTCAGGACGGAAATCATGATGCCGCGTAGCTATTTCTCCATGCAAATATGTACTTAGAAATTTTTCGAATGGTAATAACTGTTCGTCTTGGCCTCAATTGTTAAAACAGAGTACACCACATGGAGGCTGAGGTTGACTGTGGATAGGAGTTGGCTATGTATTATGCATCCCTTGCACTCCTCCTAACCTAAATATTACATAAACTTAAATGAGCGAAATATAGCACTAAAAACTGGCATCAAAAGTGGTGATTATATACGATTGCGATGAAAATAAGTAACACTAAAATTAAAACTAAAGCATCATTTATGATTATTGTGCAATTGCCGACATATGATCGGTAAGAGGAATTCTAAATAAAATTCTATTGATCCCAGAGAGCCATTTACATTGCCGTAAGCATTTCAGATAGGGATAATGGAGTCTTATTTCAAGACTTTCCCATAATGATACGGAATTCAAACTTTGAATTAAATAAGATCAGGTCCTAGCAGGTTATAATGTCTACTCGCATCGGCCAATAGGTCCTGGGTTCGACGTTTTTAAAATTAGAATTTTCTATGATCTTTTAGAACCCCTTCCCGATAACTTAGATACTTAAAAGTCGGTATGTAAGTAGAAATCATAAATAAATTTCGTATACTTATTTTAAGGTTTCCCTAATTGTCCTTGGTTCGATCCCAGAGAGCCATTTACATTACCGTATGCGTTTCAGATGAGGAAAACGGAGTCTTAATTTTGCTCCTTCCCGAAATGATATTGACTCCAAAGTTTGAATCAAATTGATTTTATTTCTATCTATTAAATTCTATATTATATGTATTCACACCTTCCAAAAGATCCTGAGTTCAACACCAGGCGTCTCTACTATTTGAAACGTATGGCGGGAATTTCCAATTATTTATGATTAGGTTTTGAAAATATTTTAAGCTATATCCTGGTAGAATAGGAAATACCAAATCGCAGTGGTCACGAAAAATATTCCCTTCTTTCTTTATATTTATGAAACTGTCACCAAATGTTTGTAAGTTTGTCGCCGGATGGGTGCAAATTTCTCCTATTTAAAATAAATAGCGTTGGTTCTCAAGAATTCTCCTTTTTTCTTTTGAGGATCCTCTCGATATGATGCCGACTTTAAATTAGTATTATCGATATGCTTGCAGTATGCAAGCAACATTTTACTTGTACATATATATATAGCATACTTTATTGTCTCCATTCAATTTCTCAATACAGTGCGTTGGGAAGATGATCTTAACTTGTGATTTATTGGCTATTCAACAGTTGACTTTAATTGTTGAGATATATTTTTTTCCTCAGTATTTAGATGAATCATTTTAAAATGAAATTATTAATATACCATTTACAGCATTTTGCCAGTTTCATTTATATTATAATTGAGGGTTTAAGCTTTCAGCATAATTAAATGTTATCTTAATCACTGAGGAAGAAATTATGAAAATCTGATAGTACTTTGCTGCCAAAAAGTTGTATAAAGAATTATATCTACCAAATATAGATTTTATATGGCATTTTTTTAAGGAAAGACTTTTTGCAATTAAAAATGCAAAAACGTATTTTCTATCAATTTTATTTTTCTATAAAATCCAGTACTTTATCCTTTATTTCAGTTTAAATACCTAACAATATGTAATATAAAAAAACTTGAATGACCAGGTCCAAAGACATAACATGTACAAATTCCACATATACAGTAGAAGTCCGTTATAACGAGAGCTGACAAAAATTGGTAATGTACTCGTTAAAATGCATACTCGTTATAGCCGATTTCTTATTCTAAATGTCCGTCCTCTTGAATCCAAGGGCAGCGAATGCGTCAGAATGGAACTGTAGGGTTTTCAATTCTTACGCAAATACTTCAGAATGCGTAAAAGAGTACATTCACATCAAAAATATTATTTCATTTATTCATAAACCATAACCAAAGTGTTCCTCTAACATAAAATGTGGATCATTATTGCTTAATAATCGTCGAAAGTAATAATATATCATTAGATAATCGTATTAGTTAGGATTTGGTGATATACCATAATAATTATACTTGGCTTTCCAGTAGGATAAGTAGTTACGAGAATCATACTCATTAGGCACGAGTTTTTCTCCGGTGCCGGCAATTCTTCAACGCTGCTGGTGAGAGCAGAATTCCTTCTCCTCTACTCTCATACATCATATGTATATCGTTTTCCCCCACGGCAGCTCTCTTCTTTCCTCTCTTGCCCTCCAGGCACAAACAGAATCCTCCCCGTTCAACTCCCACCCTTCAAAGCCATGCCACCTCTCACTTCCGATATGTTGATCGAGGGAACCAAGAAAAATCTTTTTCTTGTAATGGTGCTAATTTTTATGAAAAAGAATCGGATAAACTATGAAAGAAGGAAAGGGATTTTATTTGAAACATTGTAACAAAGCAATATTACAATTGACGGCCACTCGCAGGTACGTACTTGCATCCTTTTGTTAAGTTTTAGCCCAAAAATTTCGTCGTTCCACTCAATTCACATTAATTATTTTCCCAAATGCTGAACTTAACGATAAATTCACTTTTTCAGAAACATTGAAAGTAAGAACAAATTAACCTTAACAGAAGTTATGAGAACCTTACAATAATTAATAAACATCTATCGGTGTAAAAACCTGATTTCTCAATCTCACTGTACATAAAAAAAAACAATAACTTAAAATGTGAATCTTATCTTGTCTGTTTAAACTTATTAGTACCGTGTTTGGTGACAAAGTCTTCTACACGCTTTAAAGTCATTAAATCATCCACTGAGGTGTTTTTAGCTAGATACAAAGAATTAAGAACCTGTAATGCTTGCAATAGGGACTCGCTACTAGGGATTTTAAACGAATCTTCTTCTATACTCTCGATATCAGACTATTCGCTGCTGTCATTCTTTTGCTGCTCTAATTAATCGATAGTCTATCAGCAAACCACAAACAGTAGTTTCCGCGTCTACCGCTACGAAATCATCAAAGGAGCAGTTTGTGTCCATTATGCTGGACACAGTTCTTTAGCTTTCGGGCACAAACTCAGTATTACTCTCCATCACCAAACTGTCACACTAGAAACCCAGTTATTAGAAAGCTGTACTGAACGGACTCACGTCTAATGATCGACTGAAGAAGAGCGATGACCATTATGTGGAAAGGCACCCCTAATTCATATCAAATTTCTTTCTCGAGATATTTTTCATTCACACGCTTTCATAACTAATGACAGTGGCGCGAGGGAGAGGTTACCCTGGAAGTCCAAAACAGCTCTGCTATTATCTCTTGTATCTCCTCCCATTAGTAAATTTGGTGCCAAATTTCGAATGAAAACAAATCCCACAGGTGGATGTCAATAAAATGGAAACACGATTCAATCTGCTGACTAGAGGGATCATCACTGAAAAGAAACAAGATATAAGGCGATAAGATATAGGATACGTGAAGGACAGAGGGGATAGTGAAACTCGTGAGACGTCTTCAATTACGAGATATGCTACCTGCAAGACAAATATAGAACTGTGACACTCGTTATAACGATACCACAGATTTTGATCACTCGTTATAATGGATGTAACCCCCTATTCTTTTGGCTGTGGGACGGACAACGTCAAAAGAATCACGCACTATAACGCAACTCTCGTTATATGCTGTACTCGTTATAACGGACTTCTACTGTATATCCACGGATAAATCTGTTGATGGAATTTGTACATTTATACCTTTTGACTTGGTCAATTAAGTTTTTAATAGGAAATTCCTCCAAGTTACAATTGTTATATAGTATTTTCATAAATTATCATTATCAAGAATGGTCGATGTGTAAATTGTTATGGCTATTGTAATCCTTTTTACAATATCTTAATGATGAAAATTCTACTGGAGGTTTTTGAATGTGTGTGTAGTCCATCTTGAAAAAAATATATAGTTGGGTAAATCATGAAAATTGGATGATTAAAACCTTAATATTTTCTATTCCCGTAATTTTCTTCCCTCGCTTCACTTCCTATCCAAGCTTCCTTATTTCTGTAAATCTTAGGTATGCCATTACCAAATTTTCCTACCTCTTTTTTTATAATCTTTTCTATGTTCTCATCCCTAAATTTACTACTTGTCTTGTTTGCTGTTGAATAAGGTAACTTTTCCAAAATCATGGCTCATAAATTGACCCTGTCTTATATGTTTGGTATTTTTTATTATTTCTCTTATTTTTAAGGTGGTGATCAAAATATTGAACAACCTTGATCAATTTTATGATCACAATGAAGCATAATATGAAAACTAAAATTTATAAATTAAACAAAAGTATAACTTAATTTTAACAGTGCCATCACTTTTTTCGAGTTTGCCTGAATTGGGGACTTGTATGGTGTAGTTTTTCAAGGGTTTCTTCACCTCATGATTTAATGTTCCTCGTTGAGCATTTTTTAGACTCATTTTCTTATTATTTTCCAATCACATGGATGTCTGCTTTAGTCTTAAATTTCCATATCTCTTTCATTATACAGTTTCCATCTTTTGCTAGCATTTCCTCACTTTTTCTTAAATTGCTTGTATTTATCTTGGGATTTCCTTCTGCTTGATCTGTTATCCATTCATCAGCTCTCCATCCTTATTGCCTTAGCTTTATCTACATGTATTTTCATATGACGTATTTTCTTCCATCAAATAATAATATTTCCTCTGTTTGATTCTAGAATTTGATGTCCAATTTGTTTCCTTTTCAGGGTCTCCCAGTCGATGGCTCTCCACGTCCCCAACCAAATGAGCAACAACCCAAAGCATCTCTTCTTCAGAAACTCCTCTCCGAATAGAACTTCTTGCACTCTTTCTGAGAAGATTTAATGTAGAATACAGTTGCTATGGAATATTTTTGTTCCAAATTATTTGTGTTTTGTTGTCATTGGACAGTGCTGGTGGTAGTGGATGGGAACATTAAGACTGTCATGGGATTCTATTAAAAGAATCCCTCAATCCTCAACTGCCAGAGTCTGTCATTGGCTCACTTAAGGACAAAGTGCCTGTTGGGCACCTTTTTATCAAAGACTACTTACAAAGAACATTCTGATGCATGGAAAGAACACATACTTAAAGTCTTTGCATGTAAGTCAGCCCATAAATTGTAAAATAGTGTGCGAGTGTGAGTGAGACAGGATTTCTACCAAACTGCTTTCTTCCTTAATCGGTTCCTGTTTGTTGCAAAAGAGGGAGGGATGCAGTGGAAGAAGGACAGATAAAGTAAAGGAACAAAATGCTGCACTTGGAGAGAGATTCGTCTTTTGCGATTCAAGTTTCTGGCCCATTTCTCCCTCTTCCTGTGTAAAATCTTTTTCTCTCTCTCTCTCTCTCTATCTCTTGCTTGACTCCTGCCATTCTGATTAGGGGCATAAGAACAAGAGATCGATAATGGGAATTGGGAAGTAAAAATTATATAAATATGCACATTATATAAGTGTGTGTATGAATGAGTATACATATATAGATGTATATATGTATGTGTATATTTATATACCTATACATATACTCATATGTATGTGTGTGTGTGTGTGTAAAAACACACACATATGAAACTAAATATAAATAAATAAACTTGTATTTATAAAAGGTGTTTGCTAAGAAAAGGATGAGTGCAACAGTGTGAGAGTTTTTTTGTTGTGCTTGGCAATGAATTTTTCCGAAAGTGACTTCCTAGAGCAAATATTTTTTTGTAGATGAAGAAAGATAAAAACATTGTAATTTGACTGAATGTCCCCTGTCTCTATGGTGGGGTTTATTTTTGTTTCATGAAAAGAGAAATCTCCATGTTCTGCAGATTTTCTTTGAGAGTGTGCTAACCAGCACTCTTGATGGTTCAAATGCATGGGTGGGGTTGAGTTGGCATCAGCTAAACAACAAATTCATCGAGATTGGCCCTTTTTTCATGGGAGAAAAAGTGAATCTTGAATCAGTGGCCAACCTAGAATCATGAAAATGCAACTTTAAGCCCCACTCTTGGAAACTTTGTATAGAAAGAAATGAGTGTATGACTGTGATATCTTCTAATATTGACCTTTCCTTTTAGTTATTCCCGTCCTCCAAAATTCTTCCTTATTCTATTTGGCCCTCTTTATCCAAAGTGCATGCTTTCTCGACCTCTCTCTCTTCTCGTCCCTTTAATTAGGGTGATGAGGTCATTCCCTTCCTTACTTTCGTTTTATGAAAAATTATGTGACTGATGGAATTATTTTTATTATTAGTATTTGGCCTCTCTTGTATAGACAATGAGAGCCATGAAGAAAAAACTGTCAGTTGTGTTCTGGAACTCCTGTTATATTGGGATGGGTGTGGTTGGATGTTTTTTATTTCTTTGTTCTGTATATAAGAAGCCAAAGTTGTTACTCTGGGTATGGTATGTTTGAATTAAACTGTTTGAATGTATTGGTTGAATTACTTTGGGAGGAATGTATTTTATTACTTTCGAATAGGGAGAGGAGAGAGATCAAAAGAACTTTGTAATTGATTTGTTGCAGTGTGATCTGTGGGTGAGCGAGGAAGACTGGAAATCTTTTAAGACAGCTTGTGAGAAAAATAAATTTGTACTATTATTGTATTGTTTACTAAGTTTTTGAAAGTTGAAGACTACAAATTTTCATATAAAAATATAATACAAAATTTTATCTGCTGTATACTTTAGATAGGAAGAGATACAGTGTTAACTTTTGAAGAAGAAAGATTAAGTTAGATGTGATGTGAGTGGCCTTTGAGAAGATGTGATCTTTTTAACTTGTGAGCTCCTCATCTTAAATTATGCAGAAGATTTTGCTATAAAGAAGGGTTGATAATTTTGAGAAGAACTTGGATGTTTTATTGAATGTATTTTTCCTTAGGAGGAATCTATTTTGAAGATTAGGGAATGGTTCAACAAGTTCTTTTGGAATTTTCTGATAAATTTGTTCTTGACATTTATTTATTTTGGAAACTATAAAGTAAAAGTGAGTGGTTTCCATTTTAATTAGGTAAAAAGAATTTTATATTTTCTCTGTAGTAGAACTGAATTGGTTAATCTGCATGATTTTAAAAATTGTCTACAGATGTTGGTGATGTTCAAAATCATTCTTAATTAGAATACTTGTGCTGTTTATAAGAGATGCCTTATGTGAGACTTAAAGAAAACATTGTATTTCATCATTTCATTTTAGGGATTGAAGTTCATGGAAAAAAAATTAATTTAAATTTTCATGTACAGTAACGTATGTATGGTAGTGATCATACATAATTTCATACATACCTGTAACACTTGGCTTCAAACTCTGTAAATGTGCAGAAAGTTTGCAATCAGTTGAATTAAGATTGTAAAATGAAAAGAGACTGGATTAAACAATTAATAATGAGAAAAGGAAAATACAAATACATTATACGAGTAAAATGTAGCTTGCAAACTGCAAGCAGATCGACAACACTAATTTCATATCGGCATCATATCGGGACGGTCCTCGAAAGAAAAAAAAAGAATTGGAAATATTCTTCCAATTCTCTTCAATTTAAGTGTCTGGCATCGAACCCGGGTCTTTACTGTGATCTTACTATGCAGCACAATAGAACATAACCATCTCTAATAAAATGTGAAAATTTAAGCAGAAATATGGGCTACAATTGCCTCAAATGACGTTCTAATTTTCACGAATTTAAATGGCTCTCTGGATTCGAACCAAGGACGATCTTGGAAATCTAAAAATTGTTTCTGAAAGTTATTTATGATTTCTATCTATATGCCGAATTTGAAGTTTCTATATTATTGGCAAAGGTTTTAAAAAAATTCCTAAAAATCGGATCAACTTCTGATTGCAGAGACACCTGGTGTCGAACCCAGGACACATTGATAGCTGTGAATGCACTGTTTCATTTGTATGGACTTTATCTTTCTATATGCAAAGTTTGAAATCGATATCGTGCCGGAAAGTACCTAAAATTTGTTTCCGTTATCTCCGTAAGAAATGCATTGAGGAATTTAAATGTCCCTCTGTGATCGAACCAAGGACCATCAGCGAATATATAAAATTTGATTATGATATATTTTTATGGTATCTAACCTCATACCGAATTTCAAGTTTCTATGCCATCGGAAAAGGGTCCAAAAAAAATCTTCAAAATCGCCGCAATGCATTTTAAACGGCCGATTTTTGCCCCGACCTAGCATCGAACCAAGGATAATATTCGTAGATGTCTTTATGGTTTCCTTTAGATATGCACGGCATCTAGCGATCCCTCGAATTTAAAATCCCTCCTTTTCCGGGAAGTGCCTCAAAAAAATTTTCGAAAATCCCCGCCATGTATCCTTATGGGGAAAATCGCGACTTTGGGGCCTTCTGGAATCGAACCCATGACACCGAGGTTCAAAGTCGGCTTTTTCCTGGAGGTTACACGTCATGGCCATAACGTGGTAAAAATTTCAAGTCGGTGGCTCTTGTGGAACATGGTTAGAATTTTGATCCCCTATATATAACTTATGTATATATATATAGGTATATCCGGAGAAGCGTCTATATATAATAGATATACCTTTTGCGGGGTACCTGAGAAAAGGAAGTTTAATGTAATCATTGAAATAGAGCAAATATGCACAGATTTAAACTTGCGATGACGCAACATCTATTTCAACCTCCGTTTGGTCTATCATCTTCTTTAAAAGGTGTGCTCAGTGGTAAAAACCCTATCAGTTATTTTTATCCTCATTTTATTTGCTAATTGTGCGTGAGAACTTCTTCAGCATTTGTTATTAATGTTAATTCATAAAAAAAAAACAAAGGAATATGACTGCAAATTTTATGTATAGAATGTGGAATTGCTCACATAAAGTTATTATAAGTTTGCTGAAACTCTGCGAAAATGTTACTTCTGGAAATTTGGGATTGATTGCCTTTTATGCGTAGAACATGGTATGATGCCTAAACAAAACGAAGCAGGAAAAAAGAGTTAGTTGTTGATTAAATTGCACTGCTTTAGGAATTTTTAAATGAAATTGAAATGAATATGTATTTGAAAGTCTCATGTGAAAGCAATGTAAAATTGCGTTGATATTTTTGTATTCTGATGCTTGATTGGTCCAAATATGGCATTTAAGAAAATAAAAATGTGTAATGGTGAGTTATTTTTATCAGCCTACTAGATGAGTGAGTGATATATTATAGGATTTATTATTTGTACTATTATTAAATTATAATCAGTATAATCCTTGTGTAATGAAAATAGGAGAAACATGATTTTTTTTAACGTAGAAAGTTCTTTGTTGTTCTCCCTTCTAGTTTTATCTATCAAATCTTACCTAAAGAAGTCACGATTCATTGTGAACAAACTGTGGCAGAATTTGGTCTGATGGTGTGTATCGTGAAGAAAAAAGAATTTTCTGTTTTCAACCATTCCTTAATTCATATTTAAAAAGATTTCCAACTCCAATTTTTTTACAAATTTTAAGAGCTTTAGTGCAGCGATGAAATATTTTCATTTGTAACTTTTACATCCATTAGCTTATGCATAGATCATGGATTTTCTAATGGGTTTTCTGGCATTATGATTTTAATGAGGTTTTGGTTCCAAGTATCTTATCATTAGAGCTATCTACATATCTATTATGTATAATTCCTTCTCTGGATTCATTCAGATATATAGGTATATATATAGATAGGATACTAATTCACAGGTTAAACCACAAGCGTCAATGACTTGAAATTTTTACAGCCTATAGGCCCTAACGTGAATCCCCCTGGAAAACAGCAACTTTGAACCTCAGTGTAATGGGTTGAATGCCAGAAGGCCCCAAAATCCCAATTTTTCCCAATTAAATGTATTGCTTTGATTTTCGAGAATTTCTAAAAAATACTTCCCAGATAGGTAGAGAATCAAAACTCAAGGAGCCTACAGATATGCTCATGATCTATCGAAAACATAAATGGCTTTTACAGAAAATATCCTGCGTTTGATGCTAGGATGATGCAAAAATCTCCTCTTTAAAATGAATTGGGGTAGTTTTTCATTATTTTTTTTGCTGCACCAATCGAAATGATAGGAAGTGCTTGCTTAGTTAAAAGATGTATACTAAGTTCAAGAAAAAAATTTAGATAAGACCATACTGTTCTTGGGTTCGATGCCAGAGCACATTAAAATTTTTCACATAAGGAATATAAGGGAAAAATAGGATGTCCTTTGAGGCAGTTGCAGCCAATATTTCTGCTTAAATTTTCACACATAGAGATTGTGATCTTCTGTAGTGCTGCATAGAAAGTATTATCAGGAAGTCCCAGGTTCGATGCCGGGTGGTAAATATATCTCCCATTTTAAACATATTGGGATAGTTTTTCATTATTTATTTCATGCTCTTGTCGAAATGATAGGAAGTTCTTGCTCTGCTTGAAGATGTATATTAAGACTCCATTTAAAAAAAATTAGCTAAGACCATGCTGTTCCTGGGTTCAATGCCAGAGCACATTAAAATTTCTCACACAGGGAATATAATGGAAAAGTAGGATGTCGTTTGAGGCAGTTGAAACCTATATTTCTCCTTGAATTTTCACACATAGTTATAGATGGTGATCTTCTGTTTTGCTGCATAGTAAGTATGACCAGGAAGACCTGGGTTTGATGCCCGACAGTAAACATATCTCCCATTTAAAACATATTGGTTGAATTTTCATGAGTCTTTACCTTGAAGACAGATAGTTGACACTTGGCATGCATTTACCTATATAAATTTTACATTAAACCATTTGCTGTAAGTATGCAAGCAGTATTCTACTCGTATTTCATACAACTGTACCAATTCTTTTACATAATTGAAAATTGAAGCCTCTGTCAGGTTTTTCTTTACTTTATCTGCATATTTGTGTGTGTATATGTATATATCTATTATATATAGATGCTTCTCTAGATTCATTCATTTATATAGCTATATAGATAGGATACTAATTCGTAGGCTTAACCACAAGCGTCATTGACTTGAAATTTTTACGACGTATTGGCCATAATGTGTAACTGCCAGAAAAATTGCGATGTCGAACCTCAGTGTCGTAGGTTCGATTCCAGAGGGCCCCAAAGTCTTGATTTTTCCCCTTTAAAAGCATTGCTTTGATTTTCGGGATTAAAAAAATACATCTCGGATAGGTGGAGTATCAAAACTCAAGGAGCCTATATATATGGCAATGATCTATCGAAAACATAAATGACCTTCACTGAAAATGTCCTGGGTTCGATGCTAGTACGATGCAAAAATCTGCCCTTTAAAATACATTGAGGTAGTTTTTCTTTATTACTTTTGATGCACTTATCGAAACGATAGGAAGTTCTCGCTCCGCTACTAGATGTATATTAAGAATTTGTTTAAGAAAAAAAATTAGGTAAGACCATTCTGTTCCTGGGTTCGATTTCAGAGCATATTACAATTTCTCACACAAGGAATATATGTGAAAAGTAGGACGTCCTTTGAGGCAGTTGCAGCCAGTATTTCTGCTTGAATTTTCACACATAGAGATGGTGATCTTCTGTTGTGCTGCATAGTAAGTTCACCAGGAAGACCCGTGTTCGATGCCAGATGATTAAATTGCAGCGAATTTTAATAATACTTTCAATCCTTTTTTTTTCTTTTGAGGACCCTCCCGATATTATGCCGACATGAAGTTAGTGTTGTCGATCTGCTTGCAGTATGCAAGCTACATTTTACTTGTACATAGATAAATACCCAGATAGGATACTAATTCACAGGCTAAACAACAAGCGTCATTGACTTGAAATGTTTACAGTGTATAGGCCCAAACGTAAAACCCCCAGGGAAAAGGCAACTTTGAACCTCAGAGTAATGGGTTCAATGCCACAAGGCCCAAAGTCATGATTTTCTCCATAAAGATGCATTGCGAGATTTTCGAAAACTTTTTGAGGAATTTCCTGGCAATTAGTCAGGTGAAATTCTTGTGATCGCTAGAATCCGTTAGTATTCATGGAAAACCATAAATACATCTTCGAAGATTATCCTTGGTTTTGCGCTAGGTCAGGGAAACTATTTCCCATTTAAAATGCATTGCGGAGATTTTTAAGATTTTTTTGGAGTCACTTCCTGATAAGATGGAAACTTGGCATGTAGATAGACATCATGAATGTAATCTATGTACACTTTTTACCATTTTGCTCATGGTCCTTGGTTTGATCCCAGTGAGGCATTTACATCCCTCAATGCATTTCTTGTGGAGAGTTGATCACATAAGAGAACACATTCATAAAAGAATGAAACATTTTAGGAGTTAAATAGGTCAAATATTAGGTAGGTAATACCTCATGGAGTGAGTTCACTCCATGAGAAATTCAATGATGGAATGCACAGAATAAGATTACTTTCGTCCTAAAGAAGTTCCTGAATGTTTACCTCATCTCCTGAAAAAGGAAATTTTTGAAATATTGGACTATTCACTCGGTAACTATTGATGAGAATGCAGCTTAAAAGTGCTATACCAAAGTGTATGTATGCATCATGACAATATGATAGTGATATATACAGCCACTTATTAACACAGTGGTGAAAGATGTGTCCAAAGATTTATGGGAAGTAATAAAAGATGTTGAAGGTGAAAAAAATTGAAGTATTGTGATATCATTATTAGATAAGGGAGAGGTAGAAAAGCAGTGGGAAGATAAAGTAATCATAATATTGTATAGTAAAATATAATGGATGAATAGAGTGATGGGTAGAGTCCCTGGTTTTGGGAAGTATGTGCCACCACTAGAGATAATAATAATGCTGTCTTATTTTATTGAGCAAATTTTAGCCTAGCAAAGCTATTCCTCCAATTAACCCCTTTTCTAAATTTTATTCCTTTTTTGCATTTATTAATATCATACACAGACAGCCATTCCCTAACTGGAAAAATTCGATTAGCTGGGATTCGAACCCGGGACCGTGAGGTTGGAGCGTTAACGTGCTAGCACATTAAACTCTCTGCCACCACGGCCGGTAAAGGTAGATGTAGAGGGTGAGTAGAAGTAGAGATACGAGGGATACAGGCTCCCAAAGGACAGCACTTATTCCTAATAGATTATGCTCTGTTGTAAGAAAGATTTAGAGATAAAATAATAGAATTTATCAAAGGGCACCCAACTAAAGTGGTCTTGATTTGGTGTTAATTAGGGCAGAAGAGTTACAGAAGCACAAGATATGAAATGAGTGAAAAAGCCTGTGACAAATAATTATAGTTTGATGAAAATAAAAAAATTTGTACTTTCTCCACAGTATTTAAAAAAGTGCAAATTTTGTTATTTTCATCATGACGTATTTCCACAAGACGTCGCCTGAGACTGTTGATTTTAATAATAGTTTATTTATGGGCAAGAACTGACCTTTTTGAGAGGGAGAAATACCATAGAATGGGGTGAATAGCCAAATTTTCAATTTTGTACGGTCTACTACATCTTTTAAAAAAGGTTTCCATCAATTATTTTTAATCTAAAATATGTATCTAGGTGTGTATTTTCTTCTCCCTTGGCTTCTTCTATCAAAACTACGTCAAATTTCTTGTAAATTTTCTCATGTGGATCAGGCTCATAGACACATATGTCCGTATCCTCTGTTGCTATTCACCCCTCTTCACAAATAATGTAATTGATTAAGATTAATTTCCTACATCCCCAAATTTGTTAAATTTCGAAAAGTTAGTTGTTAATAAATAATTATAAATAACTTACCAGCAGGGACGGATCCAGGGGGGTGGTCCTGGGGGTCCGGACCCCCCCCGAAATATCACTTGTGCCTATTTTTCGAAAATGAAACTCAAATAACGCAAATAAACACACAATTTAATAAGCAATCACTAGTGAAAATATTCGAATTTGTCTAACACAATTCTAACGTCACGTTTTGTGGAAGCCGAAATGTCTTTTATTTTGAAATTTTTTGATTGGACCCCCCCCAAAATTTAGATCCGTTCCTGCTTACCAGTATATTTATGTGGAAACTTGTATTAGATACCATCACCTTGTTTGCTAAAAATGATAAGTTTTGTGTCATACAAAACAGCATGTTTTTCTAACCAAACAAAATACATATGAACAAGAATGACTTCCTGAGCAAATGCTTGAAAATATAAGTAAATCCAGTAGAAATGTATCTGCCAAGATAAAAAATCACTTAAAAATTCTCCAGTACTTTCCAAATTTTCTCTAGGAAATTGAAAAGACAAAGTTTTGTTGCTATCCACCCCATTCTACAGTACATATATGTACCGTATGTCTGATAAATGTATATATGCATTTATTAAATGTTACACAACATACAATATAACAATTGCTGATCTAAGTACAAATATTTGTTTTGTGAAAGAACAAATATCTGTATCTATAAAAGATAACCACAGATTTCAGGGTCATTAAATAAATGAGAATAGTCATATACCTGAATACAAAAATTAAAAATATTACAGTTGCAAAAATATTAACCAATTTATAATGGCTGGCTTATAAGTTATTTTTTGTGATGTGTCAGTTTTTCACATGCAGCTATTTTAAAGTATACATGGATATGTTAAATATTATTGCAGGTGCTGTTACAGGAGTGCATGATCCAGTAAATTGGAAGGTTATATAGATATTTTTTGGGGAGCCTGAAATAGGTTAGAATTGCATGTTGGTGATATGTGGATTTTAAAAGTTATGTCGGGACTGGATACTAAATTATTTTGGCTTTTATAGATAGATGGACCCTTTATTAGGCAAGGATAGGCCCATGTGGGCCTCTCTTCCTCCTAATGAAATTTTAGAAACAGACAGAGTTGCCCCTACCAAATCTTATAGTTCCGAGTAAAATCTTGCTTGCATACTGCAAGCGTATCTATAACAATAATTTCGATTTGGCATCATATCGAGAGGGTCCTCAATAGAAAAAAAAAGGATTGAAGATATTCATAAAATTTGCTGCAATTTATTCATCCGGTATCGAACCCAGGTCTTACTGGTGAACTTACTATGGAGCACAATAGAAGATCACCACCTCTAACTATGTGTGAATATTCAAGCAGAAATATTTGCTCTAACTGCCTCACATGACATCCTACTTTTCACATATATTCCTTATGAGAGAAATTTTAATGTGTTCTGGCATCGAACCCAGGAGCAGTACGGTCTTATCTAAATATTTTTCCTAAATCGATTATTGATATAAATCTTCTAGCAAAGCAAGAATTTCTATCATTTCGATAAGTGCATCAAAAAAAATAATGAAAAACTACCTCAATGTATTTTAAAGGAGAGATTTTTGCATCGTCCTAGCATCGAACTCAGGATATTTTCTGTGAAAGTCATTAATGTTTTAGATAGATCATAACCATATCGATAGACTCCTTGAGTTTTGATTCTCTACCTATCCTGGAAGTATTTTTTTTTAATCCCAAAAATCAAAGCGATGCTTTTAAATGGGAAAAATCAGGACTTTGGGGCCCTCTGGAAATGAACCCATGAGACAGTCTCAAATCGCATTTTTTCTGGTGGTTTCACATTAGGGCCTATACGCTGTAAAAATTTCAAATCAATGACGCTTGTGCTATAGCGTGTGAATTAGTATCCTATCTTTATATATGAATCCGGAGAAGCATCTATATATAATAGATAAGCAATTTCATCTTACGTAAAGATCCTGGGTTCTACACCAGGTGGTGGCTCTGTCATAAACCCACCCACCCACGTTTCATGTCCGCCATATCCTATCCAGGTCCGCTGGCATTCAGGATATCCGTCGGATCTCCCACGGATATCCAATGATCCCAAAACTTCCGATTGGGTTGTCAATAGGATATTCTGTTACAGAACTACGTACATAACATTAATTAATGTATTATTGTAATAATTATTGCACAATAATAATGCAGTTACGCCTTCCATTAATAGAAGAAGCAACTGAATGTAAATAGAAATTCTGACCGCAAAAAGTTATTTAAATAGGTTTGTTAAAATTATATTTTAGCAAATAGACAAGACAAGACGATATATCACTCCCACCAGGGGGTACTAATTGCCTTAGTAGCAAGTAATATCTATACAATATCCATAAAGGTTTACCAATATCCAAAACGTCCACATTTAATGTTGTATAGATATTACATGGATATTAACCCAGTAACCATAGAAAGTTGCAATGTAGATGGGTGAAAAAAACTATAGGAAAATATACTTTCTAGATGCTGTTCGTGGTTGTCTGAAGCGATTGAACACTTTTCTATGGAAAGTGTTTTTTTGACACTAAGCCCATTTCTGGACTTAATATTTCAATAATTGTTTCCGGAGTGGCGATTTAGAAAATACCAAAGGAAATGTGTTCCTAAGTACGTTTCGAGATTGTCTAACACGACGAACGTAACACGAGATTGTCTAACTTCGTTTTCGCGATTTTGCCAAGATATGATCGAGATATCATCGAAAACAGATAATTTCATCAAAATTTAAAATTTTTTCCTCAATCTGGCCTTTTTTTGTGATTTTGCCAAGATATGATCGAAAAAAGAATCGAAAACGGATGATTTTAATTAAATTTCAATCGTTTTCCTCTATTTGGCCTTAGTTTTCGTTTTTATGCCAAGATATGATCGATAAAAAGCATTGAAAACGATTAATTTGACCGTAATTTCAATCTTTTTCCTCTATTTTGCCTTAGTTTTTATGATTTTCCAAAATATGATCTAAAAAAAGCATCCAAAACGCATACTTTCACCGAAATTTCCATCTTTTTCCTCGAATTTTCCTAAATAAGATCGAAAAAACCATCGAAAACAAATAATTACAACGAACTTTCAATCTTTTTCCTCTTTTTTGCCTTAGTATTCGTGGTTTCTCCTTGTAATGATCGAAAAATTAATCGAAAACGGTAGATTTCAAGGAATTTTCAATCTCATTCCTTTATTTTGCCATACTTTCTGTGATTCTGCCAAGATATGGACAAATAAAGCATCGAAAACGGATGATTTTAATGAAATTTCAATCTTTTTCCTCTATTATGCCTAAGTTTTCGTGATTTTGAAGGTATGTTCGAAAAAAGCATCGAAACCGGATAATTTCACTAAAATTTCAATCTTTTTCCTCTATTTGGCTTTAAATATCGTGATTTTGCCAAGATATGATCAAAACATGCATCGAGAACAAATAATTACTACGAAATTTCAATCTTTTTCCTCTTTTTTGCCTTAGTTTTCGTGGTTTGTCAATATATGGTCGAAAAATGCATCGAAAACAGATAATGTCACCGAGATTTCAATTTATTTTCCTTTACTCTGCCTTACTTTTCGTGATTTTGCCAAGATATGATCGAAAAAATCATCGAAAACGGATAATTTCACAGAAATTTCAATCTCTTTCGCCAATTTCTACTTACTTTTCTTGATTTTGCCAAGATATGATCGAAAAAAGCATCGAAAAGGGATAATTTCACCGAAATTTCAATCTTTTTTCTCTATTTTGATTTAGTTTTCGTGATTTAGCCAAGATATGATCGGAAAAAGCATTGAAAACGGATAATTTGACCGTAATTTCAATCTTTTTCCTCTATTTTGCATTAGTTTTGTGATTTTTCCGAAATACGATCTAAAAAAGCATCGAAAACGGATAGTTTCACCGAAATTTCAGTATTTTTGATTTACTTATCTTACTTTTCGTGATTTTGCCAAGACATGATCGAAAATAGCATCTAAAACAGATGATTTCAACGACATTTCAATGTTTTTTCGACTATTTTGCCTTGCTCATCGTGATATTACCAAGTTATGATCGAAAAAAGAATCGAAAACGGATGATTTCCAGGAAGTTTCAATCTCATTCCTTTATTTCGCATAACTTTTCGTGATTTTGCCAAGATATGGACAATAAAACATCGAAAACGGATGATTTTAATGAAATTTCAATCTTTTTCCTCTATTTTGCCTTAGTTTTCGATATTTGTCCAAGATATGATCGAAAAATGCATCGATAACGGATAATTTCATCGAAATTTCAATCTTTTTCCTCTATTTTGCCTTAAATTTCGTGATTTTGCCAAGATATGAACGAAAAAAGTATCGAAAACGGATAATCCTACCGAATATTCAATCTTTTTCCTCTATTTTGCCTTAGTTTTCGATATTTGTCCAAGATATGATCGAAAAATGCATCGATAACGGATAATTTCATCGAAATTTCAATCTTTTTCCTCTATTTTGCCTTAAATTTCGTGATTTTGAAAGATATGTTCGAAAAAAGCATCTAAAACGGATAATTTCACTAAAATATCAATCTTTTTCCTCTATTATTCCTTAGTTTTCAAAAATTGGCCAAGATATGATCGATAAAAGCATCCAAAACGGATAGTTTCAGAAAAATTTCCATCTTTTTCCTCTATTTTGCCTTAGTTTCCGTAATTTTGTCAAGATGTGATCGAAAAAACGATCGATAAGGATAATTTCACCGAAATTTCAATCTTTTTCCTCTATTTTGCTTTCATTTTTGTGATTTTGCCAAGATAAGATCGAAAAATGCATCGAAAACGGATAACTTCACCGAATTCACCGAAATTTCAATCTTTTTCCTCTATTTTGCCTTAAATTTCGTGATTTTGCCAAGATACGAACGAAAACAGCATCGAAAACGGATAATCCTACCGAATATTCAATCTTTATCCTCTATTTTGCCTTATTTTTCGTGATTTTGTAATGATATGTTCAAAAAAAGCATCGAAAACGGATAATTTCACCGAAATTTCAATCTTTTTCCTCTATTTTTCCTTAGTTTTCGTGATTTTGCCAAGATATGATCGAAAAAGGCATCGAAAAAAAATAATTACAACAAAATTTCAATATTTCTCATGTATTTTGCCTTATTTTTCGTGATGTTTCATAGATATGATCGAAAAAAGCATCGAAAACGGATAATTTCACCGAAATTTCAATGTTTTTCCTCTATTTTGCCTTTCTTTTCGTGATTATGCCAAGATATGATCGAAAAAATCATCGAATACGGATAATTTCACAGAAATTTCAATCTCTTTCGCCAATTTCTCCTTACTTTTCTTGATTTTGCCAAGATATGATCGAAAAAAGCATCGAAAAGGGATAATCTCACCGAAATTTCAATCTTTTTTCTCTATTTTGCCTTAGTTTTCGTGATTCTGCCAAAATTTGATCGAAAAATGCATCGAAAACGGATGTCACCGAAATTTCATTATTTATCATTTGTTTTGCTTTACTTTTCATGATTTTGCCAAGATATGATCGAAAACGGATAATGTCACCGAAATTTCATTTTTTTTCATTTATTTTGCCTTACTTTTCGTGATTTTGCCAAGATATGATCGAAAATTGCATGTACAACGAAGATTTCAACGACATTTCAATGTTTTTTCGTCTATTTTTCCTTACTTTTCGTGATTTTGCTAAGATATGGACAAAAAAAGCATCGAAAACGGATGATTTTAATGAAATTTCAATCTTTTTCCTCTATTTTGCCTTAGTTTTCGTTATTCTGCCAAGATATGATCGAAAAAATGCATCCATAGCGGATAATTTCACCGAAATTTCCATCTTTTTCCTCTATTTTGCCTAAAATTTCGTGATTTTGCCATGATATGATCGAAAAAAGCATCGAAAACGATTAATTTCACCGAAATTTCAATGTTTTACCTCTATTTTGCCTTAGTTTTCGTGATTTTTCCGAGATACGATCTTAAAAAGCATCGAAAACGGATAATTTCACCGAATATTCAATCTTTTTCCTCTATTTTTCCTTACTTTTTGTGATTTTGCTAAGATTCGTTCGAAAAAAGCATCGAAAACGGATAATTTCACCAAAATTTCAATCCTTTTCCTCTATTTTTCGGTACATTTACATTACATATATACATACATATTGATACATTTATATTCATACATTTATGACTGCCAAACAACTGAAACATTTCGAAAAATTGCCAATTTCTCCGATTTTTCGGTAATCTGCTAAAAAGGTTGAATATTTGCTCTCAATATGGAATTATTTCACTTACATCTTCAAAACGAGTCCACATTTGAATAGGTTTTCTCTAATTTTCTCAAAATACAACCAGAAAAATGAAAAGTTCTATTTTTCGCCGATTTTTCCGTAAATTTCTAATAATAGTGGAAGTTTTGTTTAAAAAATTGAGTAACCTTGCTTTGATTTTAAAAACGAGTCAATGTTCTACCAGGTTATCTCCAATTTTGGGTAATCTACAGCCAAAAATCTGAAATCTCTCCAAAAAATGCCAATTCTTCGACAATTTCCCCTTAAATTGCAAATAAAGTGGAATTTTGTTCGTAATATGAAATGATCTTGCCCAGACCTTTAAGGCGAACCAATTTCGACTAGGATTTCTTGAAGTTTAGGAAAAATAAAGCCAAAAAACATTTTTTAAATGGTCAATTTTCGCCGATTTTTCCGTAAATAGATAATAATAGTAAAATCTTGTTTTAATATGGAATGACCTCGATCAGATTTTCAAAACTAGTCCACATTTAACTAGATTTTTATCAATTTTAGGAAAAACTGAAAAATATTAAAAAAATGCCTATATTTCGCCGTTTTTTCTGTATTTCGCTCTTAAAAGTAGAAGTTTAATTAGAGATATAGAATGTTCTAACTAAAATCTTTAAAACAGGTCCAAATTAAACTAGACTTTCTCGGAATTAAGTAAAAAACAGAAATAACTGAAAAGTTGCAAAAAAATGCTAATTTTTCGCCGATTTCTCCGTAATTTGCCGCTAAAAGTGGAAACCTTTTGCTATAATATGGAAATATCTCGATTTGATTTTCATAGCGACTCGAAATTCGACCATGTATTCTCGAATTTTCTCAATATACAGCAAGAAAAATGAGAAATTTCAAAAAATTTATATTTTTCGACGATTTTTCCATATTTTGCCAATGGAAGTAGTTTTTTTTTTTCAAAAATAGAATTATCTCTCCTGAGTCTTTAAACCGAGTCCAAGTTTTACTAGATTTTTTCAAAATTTAGGAAAACACAGCAAAGAAACTGAACAATTGCGAAACAATGCTTACATATCGTCTATTTTACCGTACTTCGCTAATAATAATAGAGGTTTTTCTTCAAGTATAGAAGGATCTTCAAAACAGGACCAAATATGACTAGATTTTTGCAAAATTGTCAAAAAAATGTAAAAAAATAAAAATTCCGAAAATATGCACATTTTTTCCGATTTCTCCGTAATTTGCCTATAAAATAGAACTTATTGCTCTTAATATGGAATGATCATTCTAAGATCTTCTAAAGTAACCGTATTCGACAAGGTTTTCTCAAAGTTTTTTGCAAAATAATGCAAAACAGATTAACCATTCTACAAAATGCCTATTTTTTCACAATTTTCAGTAATTTGCGTGTTAAAGTATGTCTTTTCATAATACGTATCTCGCTTGGATATTGATCTTCAGAACGAGTTATACCTCAACTAGCGTTTCTAGAATTTCAGGCAAAATACAGCAAAAAAACTGAAACATTTCGAAAAAATGCCAATTTCTACATTTTTTCCTTAATTTGCCAATAAAAGTGGACTTTTTGCTCACAATATAGATTGAACTCTCTTGCATCTTCACATCGAGTCAACACTTTACTAGGTTTCCTCGAATTCAATCAATATACAGCCCGAAAACTGAGAAATTCTAATTTTCGCCAGTTTTTAATGAAATTACTTATTCTAGTGAAAAGTTTGTTTAAAATTTAGAATGACATCGCTTATATTTTCAAAACAATTCCAATTTTAACTAGGTTTTCTCGAATTTTAGGAAAAAATACAGACAAAGAACTGAAAACCTTCGACCTGTCAATAAAATTGGAATTTTTTTTAACAATATGGCATGGTCTCGCCTCGTGGTCTCATCTTCAGAACGGGTCTGAATTACACAAGATTTTCTTGAAATTAAGACAAAAACAGCCAAATAACTGATTCATTGCAAAAAATGAGAATTTTGTGCCGATTTTTCAGTAATTTGTAAATTGAAGTAAAATTTTGTTCAAAATATTGAACTAACTGGCTTGGATCCTCAATACGAGTCCAACTTCGACTAGGTTTTATCGAATTTTGGGCAAAATAAATCCAAAAAGCTGAATAATTTCGAGAAAATGCAAATGTTTTCCGATTTCTCCGTAATTTGCCATTAAAATAGGAATTATTGTTCTTAATATGGAATGATCACGCTTAGATGTTAAAACCTAATCCTATTCGACTAGGTCCTCCGAAAATGTTGGCAAAATAATGCAAAAAAGATAAACCATTCGAAAAAATGGCTATTTTTTCCCGATCTTTCCGTAATTTGCATATAAAAGAAGATATTTTTCATAATACGGAAGTATCTAGCTTACATCTTGAAGAGGAGTCCAAATTCATTTCGGTTTTTTCGAATTATAGGCAAAATAAAGCAAAAAAGCTTAACATTTCGAAAAAAATCCATTTTCTCCGTTATTTGCCAATATAAATTGAGATTTAGCTCAGAAAATTGAATGATCTTGCTTGGATCTTCAAAACGAGTCCACACCTGACTAGTTTTCCTCCAAGTTTCTCAAAATACAGCCTGAAAACTGAAAAATCCTATTTTTCGCCAATTTTTTCCGTAAAATACTTATAATAGAGGAAATTTTGTTTAAAATATGGAATGACCTCACCTAGATTTTAAAAACGAGTCCAATTAAAACTGGTTTTTTTCTTTAGGCAAAATACAGCTAAAAAAACTGAAAGACTTTTTAAAAAAATTCCAATTTTTCGCCGATTTTTCCGTAATTTGGCAATAAATTTGAATTTTTTTTATCACAATATAGAATGAATCTATGATATTCAAAACTGGTCTGAATTTGACAAGATTTTCTCCAAATAAAGTCAAAAAGCAGCTGAATAACTGAAAAATTGCAAAAAATGCCAATATTTTGCCAATTTTTCCGTAATTTGTCTATAAACGTTGAATTGGTTCCATATGAAATGTTAAATAAAATAATTTTAATTATGATAAATATTCATATAATTACAAAAGAGAAACATTAAAAAGAAAAACAATTCTGAGAAGTAAATTATCCATTCATTCTTAAGTACAGTTGAACCATCATTGGTGAATAAATAATTCTTTAAATAAATAGTCACAGAATACCTGCGATTGCTCGACATGATTATCACAGTTGTTGGTGTCACAAGACTTTCAATATTATTCTTTTATGTACAAACAAGACAACATGAATGGTACACTGTTAACTGTGTAAATTAAAATAGTTCATAATGTCATCTTGTGAGTTCTTTCTAATCATTGCCAGCAACGATTAGTACTCGAAAGATGGAGAAAGTTTGTAATGAAAATGTATTGGATGAAAGAGATGCCAAGTATTTGTAAAACAAAAAATATAGTATAACTTTAGAGATGAAGCCTGAAATGTTTATGCCATGGCAATAAATATTTTCATCACTCAAGAGAGTAAATTCCACTTCATACAATTAATTTTACATGATTGTAAAGCAAGCAAAGCCATGTTAAACACTTAAAAAATGACTTACTCATGAATGCTTACAGGTACGTAAGACTATCCTGAGTAAAAGCCTTCAAAAATAATTTAGAATAATGAAAATAATTCTAAAAACACAATATACCCACATCTATGAAACATCTGGGATTATCAAATAATTTGATATCTCAAGAGTGTAATTATACAATCAGTCTTCCATATTCCTTAACATAAAGTAAGGATAAATAAGTATAATAAATCATGATCAAATCTTTAGACGAAGTTTTAAACATGTCATTGATCTTAATATGAGAATAGTAATTGGTAATGGAACCCTGAATTTATTAAGGTCAAGCCTTAGCCACCATTTAAAACTTCAGGTATTTTTATCGTCCAGTTTCTACTCATCTCCATGATCTCCTTT
Source organism: Sympetrum striolatum (assembly GCA_947579665.1). NCBI lineage: Eukaryota > Metazoa > Arthropoda > Insecta > Odonata > Libellulidae > Sympetrum > Sympetrum striolatum. Next base: position 94,118,411 of record OX388347.1, on the reverse strand, counting down.
TTATTGTCTTGTTTATGGATCACTTCAGCCTCATTCTCCGTTTCTTCTTCTCCATTTTCCGCAGAATCATTCTCCTCGTACCAAGCCATGTCTCCTGGCTCATCGATGATAATAGTGTTCGGTCTCTTTACACCCCACCAATTCCTGCGGCTCTCCTGCCTCGTCTCTTCTTCATCTTCTTCATCCAGCATCTTCCCTTTATTTGCCTGTCCACTCAACGCTGGAATTCCTCCAGATGGCAATGTTCCTGTACCACTCCTCTCCTCTTCTGTAGCCCAAAGGTACGAGTCTAAAGTCTGTTTTGTGCATTCTGCTATGAACCGCACAAATGGACGAACGTCTCCCTCATTAGCCCATTGCAATGTTTCATAATACCTGAAAAATAAGTGGAATTCAAGCAATAGAGAATTTGGGAAAATTAAACAACTATGCAAACACCTTGCTCTACATAGTCAGTAAAATAAAAGTGTGGAAAATTACATTGTTTTTCTTCGTTACCTACCTTGCTCCACATATTTCTTCTGAAAAGTACCTTATTTTCTGGGGATTGGGAAAAATAATATTAAAACTGCCGAAACGCTGGTCATGTGTTGAGCATGATTTATGCATCACAGCACAGAGAAATTCACAATCAAATGGCCCTCAGAAAGTCAATTACAATGAATCCTTTATTTGAACAGGATTTACAAAGATTACTGTGTATATCAGATTTAAATAGGAATTAAAATACTTTAACCACTTGTACTATAAATATGATCACTTGTATCTACATAGAGTAAGGAACTAGAGGGTGCGCCTCCAAGACTCACAAGCAGCATAGGAATGTAGGGGAAGAAGGACTTCGTAAATCGGAATATTCCGTGAAACTTGTGGTTTGAAGGATCGGTGGAAAGTACGTGCAATCAAAATATATTAATGTTAAACTTTATCCTGGGTAACAATATTTCACATTTGCTTATTTGGGTTCTGTGATTCATTAAATTTTAGGGCACATAGAATTTATTAAATATGGATTAAGCAAGGAAGGAATAGGTGATTAATAATTTTGTGAAATTATTCAACGCTACCAATTATAATCGTAAACTTAGATATTTATGAGATAAATTCATAATTGCAATCAGTTTAAACTATATTAATTATCATAACTGGAAACTTTATCAAATAAATAATTGTAGGTTTATTTGATGGTTCATGATTAATCCTAAAGAAAAACAAAATATTTATAGATCCACAGACAACATGTATGAATTCAATTAAGGGGAGTAAAAATGTCATCACATTCGCTCACTCAGTTTAGTTCCAAAATTGTCTGAGGAGGAGTGAGGAGGTGGGGGAGGTGAGGAGGTGGGGTAGGGTGAGGAGGTGGGGGAGGGTGAAGAAAAGAAGGCCACCACAGCAATAAACTGCAAGACCACATCCCTTTGAGAAATGCCTCCTCATAAGAAATTTTTCAGGGACTTTGCACATCTTGACGAGACGATTTCAACGTGGTGGGTTGTTAACATTCAACAATATTTTTTTAGGTTTTCCATTCAAAAAAATTTCCAGCACTGATCCGCAAAGTATGATTTTTTTAAAAAACAACTCCAGTTATTCCTCAGATTCTAGATGCTAATTTAATTCTACTTTCCGATCATTTTGACATTTTATGATGTTTCAGATTTTCTATAAAATTCATGCAACACACACATACATTGCAACATTCATGTACCACATACCAACTTCAGTAGAGTTTCATTATCTCTCTCTAAATTGGGAATTCTCTAGGTAATAACTTTTTAAATTTATTCACAACACCTGAATGGAGAAAAATGGCAAATATTGCAATTGAGAACAAATATGGGAGTTTGAAAATGTACTCGAAACAATAACTCTTAAAAAATGTACATAATATAATTATTAAACTTGCAATACAACTTGCAGTAGATGCAGTAGGAACAGAATCGAAGGCAAACAAGAAAACATCAAGAAAACAACATGGCATTGTGATGGGTGCAGCAAGGAGCAGGAGAAAAGGTGCATTACCACAAAGGAGGACTTAATCAGAAAATTGCAGGAGCTAGAAGCGGCCAGGAAGCAGTTGGCAACATTACTTTCGGAGAATGAGCTTAAAAAGCAGATTGAGAGGAGAGGGCTGTGACAAAGAGAACTTAAGGTGGAGAAGGATGAAGTGCTTGCGCTCGATGGTTAGATTCAGTGGGGAAAAATGCAAGGAACAGGGTGCAAAAGTGGAGGGTTTACCGGGAATAGAGGCAGACCAGCTGCAGAGGAAAATACTTGGCATGCAAGAAAAGGTTCTTCTTTTGCATGTGGGTACGAACGATATTAAGGTATTCGAGAGTGAAGAGCATGTAATAGGGAAATTTCATGACCTGTGCACTGTGGCTAGAAACAAATTCAAAAGTGCAAATATAATTGTGAGTAAGAAGGATGGATGTAGCAGATTATCGGGTGGGCTATATAAATGAAGGCACTGACTGGGTAAATCCATCAACTTGACTTTTGTGGATCCAAACTGCTGGCTGGATAAAAGAGACATTGGGAGGCACTTAAACAGAAGAGGAAGCGACAAGATGGGTCGTCTTTTCTGTAATGTAATCAACAGTGTAGAGTCGGGAAACTAAATGAAGTTATTGGGGGAGGGGGGAGGGATTACGGTCGGTGCTTCTGGAAAGGGTGGAGGAAATACCACAGAATGCAAGGTGATGGAGAAGAAAATAGATGGATGGGGGATGGAATGTCAGGAGCTGCCGAATAGAGGAACCGAAGAGACAACAAGAGAGGATGGTGAAGGAGAATACGGAAGAGAGACGGAGACAACAATATAGAGATGCCAATGAGGAAGGAGTGTGGATGGGAGTGAGGAGTCTGAAGACGGAATCAAAACCTATTGACGGTTGACAAAGGTAAGGGTTTGAGGATGCTTCAGGTTAACTGTAGAAGTGTTGTAAATAAGATAAGAGGATTTCCAAACTTTGATAGAGGCAAATAATCCTGATATAGTTATTGGCACAGAAACGTGGTTAAACTCAAATATTTTCTCAAATGAAATTTTTCCGCAAAACTTCATAGTGTATAGGAGAGATTGCGATACGAGGGGAGGGGAAATCATTGTAGGGGTTAAGGTAAATATAACGAGCAAGTTAGAATGGGTGAGGGATGACTGCAAAATGATATGCGTGAAAATAATAACTAACAGAGCGAAAACATTAGATGAAGTTACTACCTATCGAAGGCCAGGGGACGATTTTAGTTTACTGGAGGAGAAATTTATTTGCTGAGAAGTCATTGGGAAAGGAAGTCCTGATCGTGGGAGACCTAAACTTACCTGGAATCAAGTGGGATAGGGCAACTAAAGCACTTGCATTAGAGTTGCTAATGGGAAGTGAGACTGAGAGTTATTCACCAAAAACAGAGATATGGAAATACAGAAGAGGGGATAAATTAGGTTTCCAAAAATATCTAAATGTTAACTTTTCACTGTGGGTAGAGAAAGGGAATAGTGTTGAAATCATGTGGGTTGACTTTAAAAACATACTTTATGAAGGGCTAAAATTGTATGTCCCAAGTAAGATACTTAAAAGAAATCCAGGTCCTGAATATTATAATAAAGAAATAAGAGGGATGAAAAGGAAGCTTGAAAAAGCACACAAAACCAGAGATTTAGAAGAAAAGAGCAAGGAAAAATACAAAACATATCTAAAATTGCTAAAAGAGGGAAAAAAGAAGGCAAAAGAAAAATATTTAATAAATATATTAGGTACCAATTAGAATACAAAATTTCTTCGAGTGTTTCAGGAGAAATCGAGACAACAAAGAGAAGATTGCTGCAAAAAAAATTTGATTGGGAGAATGATTACAAACAATGAAGAAAAGGCAAATTGTTTGAATAACTGGTACGCTAGTGTCTACAAAACATCTACAGTCGATTTACAGGGAGGTGGGAATGATTTTAGTAAAGATGAGGGAACACAAGTTACAAATGACGAACAAAGAGATGTTCGTCATTCCCACGCAGGGATAAGAAGACAATTGGAAAGATTGAAAAATAACAGAAAGCCAATGCAGGGTGGCCACAGAACGGGATGTTTAAAAATCAAGGCCATTTCATGGTTTTTCCAGGTCAGGTCGAGGAATTTTCAAGGTCAAAATACAGATTTTGGTTTTTATTCAATTCTTACATTGAAATTTGGAATTAATTCCAACAAAAACAAGGTAGAACTTTCAACCTTTACCTGGAAATTAATGTTCACGCGAATCAGTGGTACGAATGGAGAGGGTTGTTTATGTACGAGGTTTTGGAGTTTTCGGGTAGGCAGGGCTGGAGCCAGAATTTGAACGAGTGGTTCATTTTGGATTGAACCATGATAACGAGTTGGATCAGGAATTTTCAAGGTTTTGCAAAAAAATCAAGGCGTTTTCAAGGTTTTGCAGGGTCAGCAAAAATTCAAGGTTTTACCTTTTAAAAGGCTGATAATGATGATCTCATATATCTAATATATATAATTCCTTCTCCGGATTCATTCATACTAATTGGAGGGTTCTCCCTTGGAGGGTTCACCAAGATGATGTGCAATGTTAACGAAAAAGTTTGTCTCGTATGCAAAAATGAAGTGCTGGAGGAAGAGAAATCATTTCAGTGTTACGTATGTGAGCTTAAATTTCATATAAAGTGCCTAAAAATCACCGTGAATAAACACAATAAGTATCTAGACGTAAAAAGCATAATGAAGTGGATTTGTGATGAATGTGATTTAACCTTCCGAGATATAGTCTCATGTATTAAAACTAACAGAAATAATAAGAATCTACGGGCAAAGGAGGACAAAAAATCTTTAGTGGAAAAAGTTGAAGATATAAGCAAGTCTATTAGTGAACTTAAAAATACAGTGGAAACCTCCAAAACTGGAAATGCGTACCCAAGGTATAGCACAGTAGCCTATATGGAAAAAAATATTATACATACCAAGGAAGAGAGAAAACCAAACAGTGTACCCAAGATAATTTTCAAACCAAAATCCACTAACCAAATGAGTGATGAGACAGAAAAGATAATTAAGACAAAAATAAACCCGGCAAAATGTGGAACAGGGATTAATAAAATCAATAAAATTAGGCAAGGGGGTGTAATTATTGAAGCAAACTCTTCGGATGGAACTGAAAAGTTGTTAAAATTATTAATTGAGTGTATGGGTAATGATCACTCAGTAAACCTAATGAATTTTTAAAATCCTAAGTTAAAACTAATAGGTGTGGATAATGAGTATAGCAATGTTAGCTTAAAAGAGGAATTAGTTTCACAAAATGCTAACATAACTGAATCAGACGATTTTGATGTCAAGCACTGCAAAAAGTTGAAAAGTGGTAAATGGGTGATCATCCTGGAGAATAACCTTTCAAAAGTTAATTAACACATGGATAAACCTTGGTTGGCGGACATATTAAGCATTTTAACATATCAGTGCTATGAGGTGTTATAAATGTTGGGGTATAGGACATAAGGCAAAGGACTGCAAGCATTCTCCTCAAAGTGGAAAATGCGCCGCTGAACATCAAACTGAATTATGTGATTCAACATTACAGAAATGTGTAAATTGTTCTTTTGCAAACGTAAAATATAAGGCTACAATACAGAACATAGAGCAGACGATAAAAATTGTCCCATTGTTTCTAGGAAACTAGATTTACTAAGGGAAAGAGTTGATTATTGCTCAACAAAAATAAACAGTGATATAAGGTTATCTTAAATATATCAATTGATAAATATGAAATTCTTTTTATAAAACGGTTTTAAAACTGTAAGTGAATTACTTGAAGAACAAAATTAAGAAAATTGTTTTGAAGCAAATTACGAAATGAGGAGTAATCTTCTAAACTTAGGGAAAGAATATTCTTTAAAAATATGGCATTGCAATATTAGAAGTATGAAAACAAATTATGAGGAACTAGTCGCTTTATTAGTTAATGCAAAGATTAGTCGCTTTCTTAGTTAATGTAAAGATACGGTTTGATGTAATTATCTGTTCAGAGATATGGCTGTGGTTTGAGGCAGTGTCCTTTTATAATTTAGAGGAGTACACTGCTTGGCATGAGCCATGTAAGTATACTAAAGCAGATGGTGTAACAATATTCATTACAAGTTAATTAAATTACATAAAAGTAGATAAAATTTTTCAAAATTGTAACAGTATAAGCGTTAAATTAAAGCTTGAAGACAGTGAGACACAAATTTCAGCTATTTATAGATCTCCAAGTTTATCATTAGGAGACTACATTGACTCTTTCAAGGTTCCTCCAGGTCAGGTCGAGGATTTTTCATGGTCAAAATACAGTTTTTGGTTTTTATTCAATTCTTCGATTGAAATTTGGAATTTATTCCAACAAAAACAAGGTACAATAGAATGCAATTCTTAAGAAGTCAAGAAAAAATGTTTTTCCTACTTACAATATATTACATATCATTCTTAGGGGTATTAAAAATATGTAGTTGACCAAATTTTAAAGAAAAATTCGAGAAAAAGTTACCTCCACCACTGGGCAGAACGTACAAAATTTTTGCCGCATGGAATGGGTTAAAATATTAATCTACTCAGGACAACACATTCACAAATCAGCAAATAAATTACATATTCTGGCTTACTTTTCTATCAGGTCTTCTTGCCTAGACAAATTGATCATACTCTCAACACCTAATTAGCAAGAATTATCAGAGAATAAACTCTTATGGATTTAAAGCCTCACCTATGCCTGTCACGTTTATGTATGATGACTGGAGGATATCCAGCTTGCATGAGGATCATATTCATCAACAACCTCGAGGTTCTTCCATTTCCATCAGCAAAGGGATGCAAAGCGACTAATTTATAGTGAGCAAGAGCAGCATGACGAACTGGATGGAGTCTCATTGCCGAGTCAGAGTTGAGCCACGCAACAAAACTTTCCATTAAACCAGGAAGATCTCTTGGTGGAGGAGGAACATGGTTTCCCACAAAAACCTAGAAATTAATAATTGAGAAAGAAATAAACAATAACACAGAATTAGCATAGCAGTATATATAAATTTTGAAAACTTCTTGTGAAGAAGAAAATACAACAGGTATAATTTCATAATGATTTTGGATATGTTAAAAAAATTATTAATGTTTTTTTTAGAAAATGGGTGACAAATACGATTTTAAAGAATTTTTACATTTGCAAAGTAATTTGACAATTCTTTTATTCCTTATACAATGAAAATAAAATGTATTTTACTAATTATGATATGGGAGTTTGAAAATGTTAGTAGGCAAAGCAAAACAATTGTGAGTATAATACAGAGAATAGGGAAAAATGTGTTTGTGAGTGCAGAGGTCATGAAATTATTTTTCAATTTGATACTAAATTTCTGCAAGCTTCCAAAGACATAAATAACCCATATAATATCATAGAGTCACTATACTAGAGAGCTCGTATTCAAGTTTTATGCTTTTTGATGTAGTTCCGGGCGCAACCAGCTCTTCCCACCTCCAACCGGGCCAAAAATTGAATCTATTCATCCAATTTCCCTGATCTTTCTTACAGCATCAGAACAGAGAAGACAAACCCTACATCTTCTGATAACGTACTTTCTGTGAATTTATTCTGTAAATGTATAGTTTGTATTGATCTTCTACCTTCCAAAGATTCTCATCCTACTTCCTTAAGCATCTGATTGATGCTCACTGATTCAGAGCAACACTTCCCATAAGTCCCATACACTACATGCGCACACAAGCTGATACCTAAGTAACATCACTCTCTAACTTTTTCTTAGCTCCTACCGAGAAGAGCAGAATATCCTGTTTCTTCTACCTTTATCATCAAAACAGAAAGTGACATTGTCTCTAACTTGTTTTTGATATGATAACCAGAGAAAAATGCATCTTTGCACACCTGAACTTATCAGAAAGAGCAGATTTACTTTGTTTCCCTTCTGATATTTATATTTAATATGTTCTAGTATGTAAGTATGTTCTGCTCTTTCCAGTTCTCGCCTCTTCTCAATTTTATAGGCCTACCTCTTAAAAACGCCTGCACGCTCACTCTTCTCTATTGTTCTATATAATGGAAGGGATTTCCAAATTCTGGAGAAACCCAACATTAATAATGCATCTCTTAAATTTCTCCTCACTTTTCAATGAGTTTCTGCTGCCGTTGTGTTCTATATGGTTACCCCTTCATATTTGTTTATATAAACATTGTTTATATAAATACTACTTATGCAGAAATAGTTCATATAAACCATGGATAGAGCCTCATATCTCAGTCTAAACATTTCCTCGGAGGACGTCCTTAAGGAAATGTTGACTGGGAGAGTGAATTCTGCAACACATCAAGCAGTTTGAGCGATAGTGAATCCTGTGGAGGAGTTTCTAAAAACGTAATGGCATTTTCCCATGTAAGCAAGCAGTTGCAATAGTATACGGCATCCTCATCAACCTGAATTAAATATAGAAGAGCAAACTTGAATCCATAAGAGGAGCCACTCAGCTCTGAGCAGTGTTCTTATCATTTTAATCCCTAAGAGAGCAATAATATACGGAATTTTGTTTGGATCAGAGGTAAAAAGTATGCTAAAGACATCTATTGGAGATGGAAAAAATGAGAAAACTCATATCATGTAGTATAGTCCCCTCAAGTATAATTACTCTATGACAACATAGATAATAAACAATTATGATATTTATATCAGGAAGCTATTACCGTAATTTTTCAATTATAATACACACCCACTATAAGACGCACCCACTATAAGAACCCACATTTTTGCAAGCGCAATGTGAGAATTTTCTTGTCACCATGTATAATACGCATTTGGCTTTTAGAGAATGGAATTCTACACTATTATTCGTGTATGGTCATCTGCCGGACCGTTCAGCACCCGACAGATCACTGCGCAAGCATGGAATGCTGCTAATGGATGGCTTTCCCCCTTACATACCCCTTCGATTTCTCAATGTGACGATCTACCAGTAACAGGTTCTTCCCCTCTGAATTATATGTTTTAATTTAATAATTTTATTAATATGCAGCAGTGTTCTTTTCAGAATAAACGTGAAATCAGAATACATATATGTATGTTGAGTCATTTACTTCAAATGTCTTCTGCAGCCCGAATAAAAAGATGATGTTTGTAACCATGTATAATATGCACCCTACTTTTTTGATGTATTTTTGTGGAAATTAATGCATAGTATATATGGAAAATTATGGTACTTTAATTGGAAAATTCAAAACATTGAATAAAGCAATCTATTCAAATATCTTTCAAGCACCTACTATAGCTTATAATACTAACTTGAGTCCTTCTAAACCTGCCAGCTTCCAAAGGATCCACAAAACCAAGTACTCTACGGTGAATTTCTAGCAGCAACGTTAAATTTACATTCCCAACAGAGTGAGCTAAAGTGGTGTTCACATACTTCAAAGCTGCATCTAGGCCAACAATTTCAGCATGCTCAGCTACAGATCTCCCAGCAACAGCCTAAAATAATTAAGATGATCAAAATAAAAAATAGAGGCATTCAACTAAAAAATAAAGTTTTAATTACTCTTATTCCTCAATAATCTTAGATAACAAATAAAATGACAGCAATTTCCACAAAGAGATTGCACTATCCTAATACATTTACAACTTAATAAAAAGATTCATAGTGTTTGGAAATCATCACATGAAATAGACTCCAAAGATTGCAATAGTATGAATGTGGTGTTGATTTTAACATTTTGGCAATTGAATTTGTATTGAAATACATCCTTACCGACAGCAATTTTTACTGAACTTTACAGCAATCATGACGTAATCAGGATGACATGAATTCTAAGAATAAAGTAAATAGATAGGAAGAATATATCATAAAAATACCTGTCGTGTTTCAACTACAGATCTTGTTTCTGCAAGTGTCATCGTATTTCCTTCTAAAGCTGCTGATTGATGTATGTGCATAAAGTATGCTTCTCTTTTAGCCCTTCTCAAACCAGGAGGGTCACCAGATGAAGCTTGCCTGGCTAAAGCATCACGAAGTGAATCTAAATGTCTTAAGGATAACCGATCTAATTTGTTCACAGCTGATGCAGCTGCTCTGGAACGCGCCAAAGCCAAGGGGTGGGTAGGGGAAACACATAGGGCACGCCTAAACGCAAATAGAACTATTTCACTTCTGAAGGATAACAAATACATAGCAAGTTTCACTATTTACAATAAAACTGGACCTAAATCCATAAATATCATTATCGTACCTGTATAACTGATCGGCTTTAATCACATCGCCCTTTGCATCTTCAAGAAACTCTCCAAAATGAGTAAGTATGTCAGGATGCCTTGGTGCTAAAGCTAACGAATGTTCAAACAGTTTTAGCGCTTTGTCGTGACGGCCTGTATGCCTCAACTCCATTGCAGCATTCATAGAAGCAACAGCTTCAGCGACCGACGCTATAACATAGACAAATTTCAAGATTCAATGTTGGTTTTTGCCGCAGAAAACTATTGCTAGTTCATAAAATAATTCACAATTTCTTTTCAATTCACAAAAATAACACACTGTTCACATCATGACAGTCCTCATCCTCAGGTGGATTTGTCATCTTAATCTACATTTTACTAACCAAGATTTTCATGATCATCATCTTCATCATTTTCTGCAGCTTTGTAGTTAACTACTACCAATCCTAAGGTTCCTTCGTCAACAATGTTCAACTGACTTTCATCTGGTAACGGGGAAAACACTTTGTAAAGCTTTCTGTCAACTTGTTCATACTTTTCCTCACATTTCAACGTTCGAAAATATCCCAAAAGAAGTGAAACCACAGTTGCAAAAGCAATTCCGCTAATAAATACAACAGATATGATCAAACGATTCATATTTTCACTATTAGAAAACTTCCCTCGAACTAATATCTCTGTAAAACTTTTCAATCTATGAATGCGATTCGTAAACCAACCAGAAATCATTTTAGCAAAACTTCAACATTAAGTCGATCAAGCTTTAAAGAACTAACTAAAATTCACCTCTATTCATAATAATTGTCACATATGTATCATTTTGATTGGTCCAGGTCACCCCAGACACGATCTTCATCTTCTCATCGAAGCGCCATGCGGTAAATATTCGAACTTGGAAATTAAGGCTCGCTATTTAACGTACTAATACTAATGATGGGAATGAATATTATCCAAATTCATTGCGATTACATGAACAGGGATTGTTTTCTGACTCAAAGATGGTGGAGAAGCTTTTTTACTTAAAGATTTCAGGTGAGACGATCTGAATACCAACAGAAGCTCTTTGTAAAATTCATCGGTTTTAACTTATGTACCAAGGGCGTCGCCAGGGGGGGGCAGGTGGGGGCAGCTACCCCCCCCTGGAGACCCATTCGTATTTTTGTTAGGGATGTGTTGTAGAAACAATTTTTAGGCACGAGGGTATTTGAAAAGAATTTAGACCCAAAACAAAGTCAAGTGTTGGCACGTGTAAACACCAGTGATGGGAAAAGTACTTCCTCGTAGAATATTCATTTATACCTCCAGCGCAGCACAAATATTTCAACAATACTTTGTAATCCCGCCTTTCCTTCGCCCCTTCCCTCCAAAGAGAAGAAAAGTTCGGTTTCAGGGTGAACAATGTAGTTCTGCCTCTCGATGCGATCAGAGCGCGAGGTTGTGCGATTATGTCCTCTCTCTCAAACTTCCTTGAGTATCGTCCGACAATCGCTGGCAGAAGACAAAGGATTCAGTTTTTTTTCGTTTTCCCATCAAAATGGACGTAAGAAAGAAACTTTTCCGCTGGAAGTTTTTTCTCAAGGAAATAGAACGAAACTTCTTAGCCGACTACATTTTTCATTGCATTATGCCGAAAATTTTCGGCATTCACTTATATTTCTCCAAGACATTTGTCTTTAATCTTTTTAACAACAAAACTATTTACATCGGTGGAAAGAAGATGTAACAAAGCAGAGTTTGATACAAAAAACGACCGTTTTTCGTGAATGGTAGACGCAAATACATCGGCTTAAGTAAAGTCGCAGCCATTTCCAAAATTTCTCGAAAGTAGCAAATTTTTATTTTCCCTTCGAACATAAAAGTTTTCAACTTTCAATTTTCATGCAAATGTTGCAACAGCGCAGCCGGTTCTTCCGTAAGAAATACATTGGTCCATAAGAATCCCTTGGTGCCATCATGACGTTGGATAAAGTATAGCTCTGTGCTTTTTTTCTGCTGAAGAGTACAAAACCCCAATCATTTGCTTGATAAATTCAGCGAAAGCTTTGCATGCCAGTAAATATGGCTCCGATTACAGCTAAGTTGATGTTTTCGGTAGCAGAGCCGACATCGATATCAATGGAACGTTACGAGTGTTTCGCACACAATGTTCAACGCATGCACTTCTTAACCGATTAATGCCCAAAACATTTTTTTGCTATTGAATGGTATTTTTGGATTAATTCCATCTAATAATCATACTAACAATGCATTGACAGAGTTTTAGATTTTTACACAAACTGGAACATGTTGATTTTAGATGGCAACAAATGTTGCCACTGGGCAGATGTGTGTGTACTTTGGGTGAATTACCTAAAGTTTTGGTTTTCTTTGAGATTTAAGAAATAAAACAGAACGAAATTAGTTTTTTTTTCTTAATATGTATTTAACGAAATGCATTAAATCAAAAACAGGAAATTACATAATAATTGCATAGCATAATCTATTAATTTGACAAAAAATTACAAAAACACCACAAAAAAACGCACAAGAAAGAGGCAATTTCTTTATCATTTTTCTAAATATAATGGTTTATACATGAGAATATTTATCACTATTTCTCATAAATAACTTGTTACACTTTATACCTTATTATAAAAATTAATAATAATACCTATAAATACAATTACTTTAAATGAAAACTTTCAAAACATTTTGTATGCAGAGGAATATTACACTTCTTACACATATGTATTGTCCTCTTACTACAATATTTACACCGGCGGAAACGTGAGGATCCTTTTACAATAAAATGGTCTTTTCGGTCTAACCGTATAGGATCTAATCCTAGGGATGTGGAGGGCCTTGGACCTCTTCCAGCAGATTGAGTACCATAATGCCGCAAAAGGAACATTACACATTCTCTGCGGAAATCTAGCAATGGAATATTATTGTTAACAAATTTTCTATATGTTAGAAATCAATCGAGGTATATACTTCGCCCTGTATGTACACGTGGATGGAAAAGGATAAAACACACAACCGAACCGTTTAAAGGAATCATGCGAACTGGCTTCTTTATTCATTTCAATATGGCGACTGCCGTACAAAGATGACAAATGAATATCACCAAGCAACCTTTCTATATCAATTACCATCTCTCTTTATTTGTTCATAATGCCACATTTTTAACACCTCTCCTCATTACAACACATAAAGTTTGCAACCAATCAATTTCAAATCAAGTAATCAAAATAAATCACACAATAAATACAATATTCCCTCCCACATAACTATCTAATTCAAAACAAACAAAAATGTCATGATAAACGCTAAACCAAAACAACAACACCACAATAAAAACACTTAAAAAAATGGACAAATGCTTGGTATGCTTTAAAAGTGAAAAGAAAATGGTTCACTCGCACATACAAAGGAAAAAAAAATCTCACTTTAATCCCATCATCTGAGAGAAAGTTTTTAGTTTTTGGTCCAGGCAAAGGTTTGGTAAGTAGATCAGCACAATTGTCTACTGACTGCACATGATTGAACACAATATCCCCACTTTCAACAAGTTCCCTTAAATAATGGTATGCCCCAACTACATCCACCTGCTGGATATCCCATTCATTTTCAATTGCCACTGCCATTAATAATCTTAAAGTTCTTCTTTGAATTACTGGGCTGAATGTCTCTGAATAATAAATCCCTTCAACCTGCTTAAAGCCTTGAGCAACGAGTCTAGCCTTAAACTTCAAAACTGCCCCCATTTGGTCCTTCTTGAGTGAAAATACCCACCTACTCCCAATTACATTTTCACACGTGGGTCTTTTGACCATCTTCCATGTTTGCTGCTCCCTCATGTTGTTGATCTCTTCCTCCATCGCAGCTCTCCATTCAACAGAACACATACCTTTCAGAGCCTCCTCAGCACTCTCTGGGACATCAATTTCCCCCCTACCCTTCACGAGGTTAGCACAGGGACATCTTATTGGAAATCTCTCCCTGGTGGATCTCCTTGGTCCTCCCTCCACCTCATCAGGGATGAGATGCTCTTCTTCCTGTGGTAAATGGGCTCCCTCTCCTGGAGGTAGCAGCTCATCCTCTCCTGGAGGTGGTAACCCCTCCTCTCCTTGATCATCCTCTCCTGGTTCCTCATCTGAAATTTCTTCAAAACCCATGTTGTCCAAGGGTTCATCTTCGCCTCCATCTTTGGTCTTAACATCATCAACCATTTCTCCCTCTTCCAAAAGGAATGATTTACCTCCCCTTGAACTGGGCCTCTTGCCAACCTTAGATTTTAGGCTGTCATCAACAACTTCACCACTTTCTTCAGCACAGATCTCTCCTTCCATTCCGGGAGCCACACCGGCCACCTCTACTCCATCTGCTAACTCCTCTTGTTCATGTCCTCGCAATCCTTGAACCTGCATTGCTGGTGATGGCAAAAGTGGTGGTACCACACAAGGAGATGATACAGCACCCACTGATCCCATCTCCGGATCATCACGGTTGAGGATTTGTGTCGCCTTTTCACCATCGGGAACAGGAAACTTCATCCTCCGCATCTTTCCTTGAATGCAAGTGTCACACACTTCCTGAAGTCTCCCTGTTAAGCTCAGTCCTGGTATTTTTTTCATGGAAATCTCGTTCAAGTGGCCAAGGCGAGCATGCCACGTCTTGAATGTCACTCGCGAGGCCTTTCGGGATTCCTTAAAATTTGCCTCCTCTATCGCCATCCCTCCCTCTGTTGTTACGTAATAAAGACGGCCAACTCGGTGTGCTTTTAATAGCACCTTTCCCTCATCGGATATCTCAGCCTTACCGCCGAAAGCTACGATCTTTAGCCCCTTCTCTTCCAACACTCCCTGAGAAATTAGGTTGTCCTGGAGGCTTGGGACGTACAGCACTTCGGAGAAATCCAGATCCCACCCCCCACATTCCATTGAAATGTGAAGGAGAACTTTTCCCCTCCCTTCTATTTTCAACGGCGCACCATCCCCAACAGTCACTTCCCCTTTCATCGGAGTAAAGTCCCTCATCAGATCCCTCCTGTGAGTCATGTGATCGGATACGCCACAATCTAACAACCACACACTCTGGTCCTTAGAACAGTCCTTCGATGTACACAAAGCCCTGTACTCCCGTGTTACTACTGTTGCCGTGGCCTGTCTTCCTTCGTCTCCCTCGCTATCTTTTTCTCTTTTCGGGCAATTCCGCGATATGTGCCCCTTTCCTCCGCAAGCGTAGCACCAGAAATCCTTCGGCCTTGACTGTTCTCGATTCATCCTCTCAGGTGGATGTCCCCATTGATTCCTTCCACTTGCGTGACTCCTCGACGCCTTCAATGCCTGATAGTTTTCCCGGTTTTCCCTCTCATTCGAGAGATTCAGCCGTTTCTCTTCCAGGAGTAACTTCGCCTTTACCTTTTGGGTTGAGAGTCCTCCCTCGATTTCTCTCTCAAGGCTTCTTATTAACCCTTCGTATTTATCGATAGGCAACCCCATCAAATAAAACGCGGCCAATACATCGTCAGAGAACACAAGCCCGCACTTCCGAATCTTTTTGTAGAGATCGTTAATCTTATTTATGTAATCTTGGACGCTGGTGTCCTCCTCCTTTCGAAGATTAACTAAATCTCGCAAAAACAGTGTTTGTTGCAGTAGGCCATAGTCTGTGCACAGGGATTCTAAAGTATCCCAAATTTCTTTTGCGGTATCGCACTCGGCAACATCGTCCAGAAATGAGTCCCCAACGTACGTTAACAATATACCCTTAGCGATGTTGTCGAGCCTAGTTCGCCTTCTCCGCTCATTTACGTCCACATCGGATTGGTCCCAATCAGAAATAGATTCCCAACATCCCGACCTCAAGCACAAAGCTTTAACACGAATTACCCATTTAAAATAATTATCGCCGTTTAGCAATGGACACTTCACACCTTCATCGCGCACCTCGTGTTCGAACGCCGCCGCCATTGCTTCCACAAAATCTCCCTTGAGTTCGCAATAAAAACAGTTATACTCCACCGGTTAGTGAAACTATTCCTAATTTCCACCCTCAAGCGATTCCTGGGCCCATAACCTGTTAGAAATCAATCGAGGTATTTACTTCGCCTTGTATATACACGTGGATGGAAAAGGATAAAACACACAACCGAACCGTTTAAAGGAATCATGCGAACTGGCTTCTTTATTTATTTCAATATGGCGACTGCCGTACAAAGATGACAAATGAATATCACCAAGCAACCTTTCTATATCAATTACCATCTCTCTTTATTTGTTCATAATGCCACATTTTTAACACTATATACAAGCAAGCCCTGAACACAGGAGACATCAACTGCCCATCCAAAAAAGGGCCACCACCACTTTTTGGTGCAAATATTTGTGCGATATTGCGCCACAAATTGATCATTCAGGTCTACTCCTCCCTTATTTACATCATACTGAAAAATACTATAAGGAATGGGAACAGTAATCTTTCCTTTCTTGGCTACAGAATACCTCTCGACTGTTTTGAAAGGAGTCAATTGATCGCAGTTTGTCATAACAGTGACGACGGCATTGTCGTTCCACCTAGCAATGACTAATTCTCCATCAGATTTTCCTTCTATGACTCCGCGGCTCTCTTTGCGAAATATTTTTTTCTCCGTAAGTTGAAAATAGGGTTTAACCCTATTCTCTCTGACGGTTCCAGTTCCTCCAATTCCTATACTTTTCAGCGCCCGAATCAAACTTTCAGATGTAAATAAATTATCAAAGTATATCTTCATTCCAGGTAGAATGTCACAATGATCAATCAAACCCAAAACAACATTTGCTCCTTGGCCCAATCCTGAATCAGGTAATCTGGGGCAATGGCTGGGACATCATGCGAAGAAGCTTCTACCGGGGTAAAAGTAGAGGGTTGATCGTCCTCCAGAGCTTCTCCAACAAAACCTCTGGATCGCAGTATCATCCGAGGAAGATGCAGGGGCTCTCCTGAAGCTTCGGTATCAGAAATGTCTGAATCTTCATCAGTCACATTTCCGCTTTCATGAGGTGGCTCGATGATGATATTCTGCCCTGCGTAATCACTTTCATCCTCCTCAAGAATGGAGATAACATCATTCACCGAAAGAAGAGTCTGATCTGATTCTGTTCGTCTAATTTCTATTTTTACAGATGGATACTATGGTATAACCCACCATATGTGCAAGGGAAAGTTTGTATTTTCGACCATTCCAAGGATTTGATTTTTATGACAGGGACCGTAATCCCTGACTCCTCCAGAAGCAACGAACCGACATTTCGTTCCTTTGCCCCTATAATAAACATACCAAAAGACCGGATATCCAGGCATGCGAATGAATGTTCACAATGCCGTTCAATGGTTTTCCTTCATAGACACTTTTTGCAATTTTTAAACCATGCTCTCAAAAATCTTTCGTTAGTCGAAAATTCACTGCCTTTTGAAAAACTACCTTAAACTGGGCAAAACATTCTAATATATCATTTCGGTTACATAAGATGAGATGATAGACTAAACAGAAACATAAAATTCAAAAAAATACGTCAATATTCATCAATGAGAGAAATTACCTAAAAGTGACAACCCATCTGCCCAGTGGCAACATTTGTTGCCACCAAAGTTTAGATGTTAATTTTGGTTGTAACTTAAAATAATTTTTGAAACTTTTTGATTCCACATTAAAGGCCATACAATGCAATTTGTGTAACGGCAAAGATTAAACAGTTATATTGTAAAGCAATAATTTTTTTGCATGGTAGATATATCGACCTCCAATGATTCGAGGAAATGGGTGAACATGCCATAACATATTATTTTATTTCATTCAAATTATTCGATTGATATACATTTTTTTTATTTTAATTAAAAAAATCTACTATAAATATGAATATAACAATTTTAAGAATAATTAATACTTAAAATATATTATTTAAACTTTTGGCAACAAATGTTGCCACTGGGCTGATATGGTTTCCATATCCTTTGGTTAGATGACTCACACCATAAGATAAGATTCCCATGAGAAAAATTTGAAACGGCTGATTTCTTTACTCCACGAAAAAATGCAAGGGAACATTCGAGAAGTAATTCGAAACTTACACCCTGAAAACAGAGATTAAGATTACGTTTGAGAGACAAACAGTTTGATAAAACACTAAGTTTGATCTTCTGCACGTGACTGTTTTGAGGGTGTGAATGCAAATCTAGGCTCGTGAATAGTGCTTTTGAGAAATTCACAGGGAACAGTTCGAAGGAGAGTTTAGTTTGAATTTCATAAGATACAGATGGACATCCGAAAATTTTTTTCACAGTCCGCTAATAGCTCGAGGCCTCTATCTTTAAACGTAAGTTATGTCTATGTAGTGTCTTGTAGTGTTTTTTAAAATGATAATGTGTAATGTCTATGTAGTGTTTTGTAAAATGACCATTATTAGTTGCATAAATTAGGATTGTATTATTTTAGGGCTGTTATCAGAGGGCTTATCTCAAGATGAATTTAGCGACAATTCCAAAGATACTGATTCCTTTATTAAGCATTTAAGTAACTTGATTTCTGCAAATTCGATTATAATATCCCCCAGTAGCAGAGAAAGTTGTCACAACGTTGTATCAACGTTACAATGGGAAAAACCAAATGTTGTCACAAGGTTTCATAACGTTAATGCAACGTTGATACAACGTCAACGCTGCCACAACGTTACCACAATGGTGTCCTAACGTTGCTACAATGTTGTCACAACGTTAACATAGATGTTACAAAGACAATGTTGTATCAACGTTGATACAACGTCAAATTTCCCAGGAATCAACGTTGATACAACGTCAAATTTCCCAGGAATCAACGTTGCCACAACATTACCAAAATGTTGTCTTAACATTGCTACAATGTTGTCACAACGTTAGCATTAATGTCACAAAGTTTATAATGTTGATATTTCTTTTCTTCTTTCTCTCATCTCTGAATTTCCCATACTTCAGCCACTCCTGAATGTAGGCTGTAATATTTGCCTGTTTTTCTTCCTCTCTCCATTTCGATATCCTTACTGTATAAAAAAGCAATATTTTAGATAAAGTTGTGGGCACATCATAAGTTTTGATTTGGCATAGTACATACAATAACACACAAAATTCCTTGGTCAAATTCAATGCAGCTGCCCAGTTAGAAATTCCTTGTTGCTAGTGTGGAACATGGTCATATGGAACTTTTGTGGACAGCCACAAGACATTCGCCACAGTCCAAAAGGACTATGTAGAACAAAAGTCCAATGTGGATGCTAACATGGAAACAATGTGGAACAAAAGGCCATTTCTGCCTATCTTCAACCTAGGCTCTTGCTATAGGTTATAACGTATTGGGAAAATCTTCAAATACCAATGTGTCGTCCATAAAAACAAATTTATATCTAGTATTTTTGAAATAGCATATCTAAAAGAAGTAATAAATAAAATAAATCAATTAAAAGCATGTATGTCCTATGTGCTACTACCCATTTCTTGGGTCATATTATTATAGCATACTCATTATTTGGGCTGTTAAGATTTGTCAGTATGAGAAAGAAAAATAAAAATTATATTAATGAAATGTCATGGAAGGGGTACAAAAATGAGCCACTTCAGTTTTCAGCATTAAATTAGGCTAAGCCAATTAAATTATTTTAAAACAATGATAACTAATTTCCTATTTAATCTACAGTGTCTTGAAGAAGGTAATAGAAAAATAACCTCTCATCTCGTGAATCAAAATACATCATCTGTAGCTTTGTTATTCGTGAAAAGTAGAACGTCGTTTGAGGCAGTTGCAGCCAATATTTCTGCTTGAATTTTCACACATAGTTAGAGATGGTGATCTTCTGTTGTGCTGCATAGTAAGTTCACCAAGAAGACCCGGGTTCGATGCCAGACGATTAAATTGAAGCGAATTTTAAGAATATTTTCAATCCTTTTTTTTTTTCTTTTGGGGACCATCCCAATATAATGCCGATATCAAATTATTGTTGTCGATCTGCTTGCAGTATGCAAGCTACATTTTACTCGTATATAATAGAAAATATAGAAAGATAGAGAGGATACAATTCACAGGCTAAACTACAAGCGTCATTGTCTTGAAATTTTTACGACGTATTGTCCATAACGTGTAGCAGCCAGAAAAAATGGGATTTTGAACCTCAGTATCATGGGTTCGATTCCAGAGGGCCCCAAAGTCCCGATTTTTCGCGTTTAAATGCATTGCTTTGATTTTCGGGAATTTTAAAAAAATACTTTTTGGATTGGTAGAGAATCAAAACTCAAGGAGCCTATATATATGGTCATGATCTATCGAAAACATAAATGACTTTCACGGAAAAAATCCTGCGTTCGATGCTAGGACAATGCAAAAATTTGCCCTTTAAAATACATTGAGGTAGTTTTTCATTATTTTTTTGATGCACTTATCAAAATGATAGGAAGTTCTTCCTTATATGGTAGATGTATATTAAGCCTAGGGTTTCGAAAAAAATTTAGATAGGATCGTACTGTTCCTGGGTTCGATGCCGGGGCACATTAAAATTTCTCTCCTAAGGAATATATGGGAAAAGTAGGACGTCGTTTCAGGCAGTTGCAGTCAATATTTCTGCCTCAATTTTCACACATAGTTAGAGATGGTGACCTTCTGTTGTGCTGCAAAAAAAGTATCACCAGAAAAACCCGGGTTTGATGCCGGGCGGTAAAAATATCTGCCATATAAAAACACATAGGTATAGTTTTTCATTATTTCTTTCATGCACTTATCGAAATAATAGGGAGTTCATGTTTAGATAGAAGATATATATTAAGACGGTTTTTAAGAAAAAAATTAGATAAGACCATGCTGTTCTTGGGTTTGATGCCAGAGCACATTAAAATTTCTCACATAAGGAATATAAGGGAAAAGTAGGACGTCGTTTGATGTGGTTGCAACCAATATTTCTACTTGAATTTTTACACATAGTTGGAGATGGTGATCTTCTGTTGGGCTACATAGAAAGTATTGCCAGGAAGACCCGGGTTCGAAGCCTGGCGGTAAATATATCTCCCATTTAAAACACATTGAGGTAGTTTTCATTATTTTTTTTTGATGCACTCATCGAAATAATAAGAAGTTCTTGCTTAGATAGAAGATGTATATTAAGACTTTGTTTAAGAAAAAAAATTAGATAAGACCATGCTGTTCCTGGGTTCAAAGCCAGAACACATTAACATTTCGCACGTAAGGAATATATGTGAAAAGTAGGACGTTGTTTGAGGCAGTTGGAGCCAATATTTCTGCTTGAATTTTCACACATAGTTAGAGATGGTGATTTTCTGTGAAGCTGCATAGTAAGTTCACCAAGAAGACCCGGGTTTGATGCCAGACGATTAAATTTCAGTGAATTTTAAGAATATTTTCAATCCTTTTTTTTTTCCAAGGATTGTCCCGATATTATGCCGACATGAAATTAGTGTTGTCGATCTGCTTGCAGTATGCAATCTGCATTTCACCCGTACCATATAAATGTCTGACGTGAATTCATATTTTTGAGGCTCTTATTTGATTCATATTTCATTCACTACTGCACATTTTAATTCTTTTTCAATGGGCAATTTTTGTAATATGAATAACAATTACATATTGATATGCAAACTTAGACGTCAACATTCAACAATTTCATACTCATCGGGATTTAGGGGCAAGTTTTCATTGATATAAGGTAGCATATGAATATATCACTGTTTTTTTCCGCATTCGTAATCAACCCTTTCATTTCTTAAATTATCAACAAAATATTTCCGGCACTAAATCACTCCTATTCATATTATTGTGAAGGTCTTGTGCTCAGCTGTAAATTTTTAAGGAAAGACGTTGAGAGATATTGATAAAATCATTTAAAATTACCTTAAATAGGTGTTACAATACAAACGTAGAATATAATGACAACAAAGGTCAGTTCCTCTTTGGTGTAATGCCGGAAATCGACCTTCACGGTGGGTGAGTTATGCTATACCCAGGGCTACCATCGATTGGGACCCAAAAGGAAGCACTCTCAGACTCCAAGATAAAATTTCCCACCAGAAAATAAGACAATTGGTAAAGGAGTTTTATTCACAATATTTTGCATTGCCAATGAGGGTAAATTCTTTACCTCAATGGTATCATCTAGAAATTTACCCCAATGATTTACCAGTTCTTCTTTGTCTTTCGAAAGCAATTCATGCACGTTGCCACAGGTCATGTTAAGATATATCTTCACCTGGTGCATGCATTTGACTGTTTTCTTGCTGAGGCAGTACGTTTGCTTCATTGACTGCTTAGAGACAAGGGTAAAGACACTCTCCACAAACACGTTGATGGAAAATAAAATGCTGACCAGCATGTAGAGAAGCGGCAGAGAGTAATTTCCAGTGAAAATCTTGATCCACTTAGCTTAAGGATTGTCCTTGTTGAACACATAGTCTGGTATCCTCTTGTGCAGAGTGTTGAGAACTGAGACCTCATCATCTCGTCCTCGTCCATCATTGCCATCAGCAGATCTACCTGTTTTGCCAGCTCTTTCACGTCTTTGTACCCAATGAGTACTCCCTCAGGAGTGTCCAGGTGACGCTTGTAGGATGTTTCTCCAATCGATGCCATTTGTTGATGTAATCAAAGTTGATCCAAAACTCCTGGAAGCTCAGGACTTCAGTGTGCTCTTTGTCAAACCCTCTCAGAAGTTCAGCTGTTATTGCTCTAAAAAATCCTGGAGTCTGATGCTGCAATATCTGGCCCTTGAAGAAATCGATGATTTCTGCTAAATCTGGAAACAGGGCATTTGTTTTATGCAGGAGAAGAGGGGTTTCTTGAAAAGCAAGAGAGCACTGTGGAAGGAGACGATTACCAATGATTCATCTAATGATGCTAACAGTCTTCATTCTGACAGAAGCAAACTTCTTTGCAACATCGGAATCAGGGAAGATTGCTTTGAAGATCATTGCAACCATTGGATAGAAATAACTGATGGTGCATGACAGTATGGAAAGGATCAAGTACCCTCAGGAGTGGCTGCTTTGTAGTCTATGCTCGTTCGGACAGTTCGGCTTGTGCAAAAGTTCCTCATTGACTAGTTCACTGAGCAATTCGATAGCCATTCTTGTGCTTTTTGGTTACATTGTGAACAGTAAATACCACCTTTCCCATGGGCTCCAAGTTGATATCATTGTTACAGACACCGCAGTATATGTAGCCATCGCCCTTTTGACTTCTCTTGACTCTGTTGAATTCCTTCTCGTACTCGTCACAGAAAACGTTTGCACTTGCTTGCATCTTTTCAATTATAAGACTAGATGCTCTCTCACTGCCAGCGCAAGCACAGAACTCACGCAGCTGACAACTCATAAGTGTGCACTTACGGCAAGTTTAGACTGGAGAGTAACTTGCGACAAATCTCATGCAAGACACTTCCTTATTCTCTGGAATTATCCTTTACGCTACATGCAAAAAATTGTTACGACTTTTTGTCAGGAAAATGTTGTGAGTGTAAACTCCTTCGGATTCTCGCACAGGGGCTCCTTATTACAAATGATATGAGAGACCATTTGACTCAGATTAAAGGATCTGGATAAAATAAGACAAAATAAGCATGCGCTATGGAAAATAAGCACATTTCGTAGAAATAAGCACGCTATGGCAGCTCTGGCTATAACTCATATCATAAACCCTACTTACGACCAATTTGACTTACCACCAGAAGTACCGATTGTAACGTGTTCGTAAGTAGGGGATAGTCTGTATATAAGTTGCTTGCATTCTGCAAGCTGTTTGATAATAAAACTTTTTAGCCAAATTCACATCATGAAGGTCCTCAAAAGAAATAAAAGGGATTGAAAATATTCTTAAAAATCGCCAAAATTTATTTTTAATTGGAGAAATGTATACCTACCTGGCATCAAAATCATGTACTGTTGGTGACAGTTTTACATATAGAAATAAAGAAATTTGAATAACCTATCCTTCCAGGATGTAGTAAATATTTTCATAGTCTCTATCCATATGCTGAGTTTCAACTTTCCATCTTATCGGAAAAAGGTTGAAAAATAAATCTTAAAAATTGTCGCAATGCATTCTGAATGGGAGAATATTTGCTCTGACCTGGCATCAAACCAAGGACATTCATCGAGTACATTTTTCTGGTTTTCGTCGGATATGCACGGATCATATGAGATCAAAATTATAACCATGTTCCACATGTGTCAGCGATTTGAAATTTTTACAACGTAATGAACATAGCAGGTAACCTCCAGAAAAAAGGCGACTTTGAACCTCAGTGTCATGGGTTCCATTCCAAAAGGCCCCAGAAGTCCTTTTATTTCCCATAAAGATGCATTGAGGGGATTTTCGAAAATGTTTTTAGGCACTTCCCGGCAAAGTAGAGAGTGAAATTCCAGGGATCGCTAGAAGCACTGAATACCCAACGAAAACTATGAAGTCATTGTTGAGGATTATCCTTGGTTTTACACTAGGCCATATAAAGTCATTGTTGAGGATTATCCTTGGTTTTACACTAGGCCAGGGCATTTATTCCCCTATTTAAATTACATTGCGGTGATTTTTAAGATTTTTTTAACACTTTCCCGATAAGATGGAAACTTGAAACTTAGCATGTGGACAGAGATCATGGATATATTTTATGTATGCTGTTGAATTATCCGATTATGGTACTTGGTTCGATCTCAGAGAGCCCTTTACATTCCTCAATGCATTTATAATGGAGATAATCAAAACCAATATTAAGAATTACCTGGCATGATATCGACTTCAAACTTATCATTAAAAAATATTGTATAAATCCTAACAAGCCATATTGTGTATTCACAGCTGCCAATAGGTCCTGGGTTCGACACCAGGCGTCTCTAAAGTTATAAATTACTACGTTTTTAGGATTTATTTTTAAACCTTTCCCGATTACATGGAAACTTAAACCTTGGCATGCGAATATAGATTATAGATATATTTCATATGCGGTGTTTTAGGTTTCCCTGAATGTCCTTGGTTCGAGCCCAGAGAGCCATTTACATTACCTTATGCATTTCAGATGAGGATAACAGTCTTAATTTTGGACATTCCCGGTATGATTATGTTTCAAAATTTGAATCAAATAAGTTTTATTTCTATCAGGGCGTTATATGTATTCACATCCTCCAAAAGACCCTGGGTTCGACATCAGGCGTCTCTTCTATTTGAAATATATGGCGGGAATTTCAAATTATTTATGATACTGTTAAAAATATTTTAAGCTGCATCCCGATAGGATAGGGAATACAAAATCATAAAGGTCACGGAAAACGAGCTTTCCTTTCTTTCTATCAATCTCATACCAAATGAGCGGGAGTGTCACCAGGTGGGTGGATATTTCCCCTTATTAAAAAAAATTGCATTGATTTTTAAGAATCTTATCAGTCCCTTTTTTACTTTCTCCATATACGAAGTATAGAGAAAGTATTGTTTTCATGAAAAAAATCGACTTCGAGATTTCAACGGAAATACATGTTTTAGGGTCCCTAGAACACGTTTTGACCATTTTCGGAATGATGTCTGTGTGTATGTGTGTGTGTGACAGTGGGCGCTCTAACGTGAAAACTATAAGTCGTATCAATACCAAAATTCATATTTAGTACTGTAGTTTGTGCTGTCAGAGTTGATTAGTTTTTCCAGTAAATCGGTAAACCGGAAGTCGAGCTTCATTCATAAAAGCTTATTTCCGGTTTTCAAAATATCTCCATAAATATGATATATAGGTATATTGTGTACCAAATAAAAGTTTTAGATAATGTGTTTTACTATAACTTTTGTATTTAACATATTTTTGTATCACCGGTTGATTAGGAGTTATTCGTGAAATACTGATCAAACGGAAGTAGCTGATTATGTACTTTGTGGGCGCTCTAACATAAAAAGTGTTTGTCGGATCAACACCAAATCTCATGTATAATATTTTGGTTTGTGTGTTTAGAGTTGATTAGATTTTGGAGAAAATCGGTGAACCAGAAGTCGAGCTTCATTCTTCAAAGCTCATTTCCGGTTTTCAAAATATCTCCATAAATATAATATTTAGGTATATACAATTATTTATAAAAGTTTTAGAAAATATAATTTAATATAACTTTTGTAAAAAACATATTTTTGTATCACTGATTGTATAGGAGTTATTTGTGAAATACTGATAAACCGGAAGTTGCTGATTATGTACGTTGTGGGCGCTCTGGGCGCTGGGGCGAAAGGCCAATTTCATCATTTTTCATCGAACATGTCCCGAAAAACATTATTTATAATGTTTGTGACGTCAAAGATAATAATATCTAAATTAATCACTCATCTTCAAAGTTTAGATGGAATATAGAGTTCGAAATTACTGTCGTAGATAAATATTTACATCTAAAATATGGAGAAAGTCATGTGCTGGCCACATCAGATTTTTTCTTTTGAAGACCTTCGCGATATGATGTCAACTTGAAATTTGTATTATAAATATGCTTGCAGAATGCTAGCAACTTTTACTCGTACACACACACATATCTATATTTATTTATTACATTAAATAAATATATAAAGTTTCAATGAAATCAAAATGTGAAATAAAAGATTCTCAGTTGGCTCACCCTTAGATTGACATACATTATTTAACTATTTGTCCATTTAAGGTATGTTTTGCTTGAATTTAAATCATTACAAAAGCACAAATTTAAAATAAATGCTACACACAAAGAGAAAACTTAGGGTTTTTGCTGTAATGATGATATTTCATAAGGAATTGAGGGATTGTTGCTTGATAGGTTGAAGAACTCTGAAAAACCCTGTCACAGTCTGATGACACGAATCTCATGAATGTTGTGCAAATGTATATACAGGGTATTCGGGTTAAACATATAATAATAAAAAATGTTATATGTAAAACATTGTTTTTGAAAATTTAATTTTTAATCTGAACTATATCTATAATATTATGTATAGTTGTTACAAAGTGAAAAGTATGTATGTTTTGTGTATATGTGTGATTGTTGACACGCAGAGTTTTTTATTTATATTGTTATAGTATAACTGATTTTACCTGTTTTTGTCTCTTTTATATACTGGGTGGCTAAAACATACAATACAACAAAATGTAATAACTTGAGAGATAATTGAGATATTTATGGGTGGTGTGTTTCTACAAACATGGTAACTCAAAACATATTTAACAGCTAATGCACCAATAGTGGCGCGACAGACATCTAATCTGTATTCTACTTTTCACCAAGTTTATTGTAGCATTACTGGCATAACATTTGCGATAGCTGCACGAATGTGATGGCTGAGTTCTGTTAGATCATGAACTGGTATCTGGTTTACGTGATCCTTGATAAACCCTCGCAAAAAAATCAACTGGATCATGTCTGGGCTTCTAGGTCCAGATGTTCTTCCCAACATTGAAAGCAAACTCCCAGTTTTGCAAAGGCTCCTGTCCCATTTCTTAATTGTTATCATTTCTATACTCATGACAAAAACTATGTTGAACCAGTCTCACAAGTTTCAGCTCTGTCAGAAAAAGCACACAGAACACTGTGGAGTCCACATGACTACTGACACATTTTTATTAAGGGAGTAATGCACACAGTACCAGCTGCTGCAAGCTAATATAAAAAAAGAAACATTTTGAGTTACCATATATGTAGAATCAAACCGCCCATAAATATCTCAATTATCTGTCAAGTTATTACATTTTGTTTTATTGTATGTTTAAGCCACCCTGTATATAAAAGAGACAACAAACAGGTAAAAGCAGTTATACTATAACAATATAAATAAAAACTCTGCGTGTCAACAATCATACATATACACAAAACATGCATACTTTTCACTTTGTAACAACTATACATAATATTATAGATATAATTTAGATTATAAATTAAATTTCTTTTAAGTGTTTGGATATACAATGTTTGACCGAATTTCTATTGCAAAAATTTTAACTTCACCAGATTTCTTACAGAAATATGAAAACTGATTCATAAACCAAAATAAAACACAAACATAATTCTGATATAGAGCTTGGATATTTAACAAATTTACTGGTATCACAACTGAAGGTTGAGGTTGACAGCAATTAGGTCAACGACAAAAGGTCGATGCCAATAGGTCGCCGTGCTGAAAGGTCAATAGCCAAAGGGTTGACAGCAAATAGGTCACCATACAAAAAGGTCACAGTAAATGGGTCGATGTGGAAAAAGGTCGAAATCAAATGATAAAGATGGCTACAAATTTTGGAATCTGTAATTTTACTATTTCTTTCAGGTGTGACTTCATGGAAATGATATCAATCATAAGCACATTGACAGTCACCTCTTGGCTGTTTGGGTTGGTTGTGGTTGTATGGCGACCTTTTTCCCTTTGGCTATCGACCTTTTGTTACGGCAACCTATTGGCGTCGACCTATAGTCGTGAAACCGATTTACTACACTCAATATTCATGCAATTTAATACTTTGTATACCCTTCAAACCAAATGGCCAGCAGTAAGTAAAAAATTAAAACATCTAAATTTCAAAATTTAAACCAAGAAACTAAATCAAACTTTGCTAGTACATGCTCTAGTAAAAAATTTTCAAACTTAAATGTAAATTGATTTAAATATTGTAGTTGTATATCTAAATATTGAAATGAGAAAGCATTGATTTCTTTCGTTTGAATATTTTAAGCAATAAAATTGTTTCAATAATTCGCTTGTTTTTTAAATTAAAACCGTAATTTCATCCAAGATATTTTTAGACAACGCAAAGATTGACTAGACTTATGGAATAGTATCCAATTGATTCAATAAAATGTTAACTTGGCTCTTACAAAGTATAATATACCCACCTAATAGCATCAGTCTTAACATGGAAACAGTACTTTCAGAAGTTAAAGGGGAAGTAGTAAATAACACGCTGACATTTAGGCGTTGGGATATATTAGAACGTGGAATATTTGTATGGAATTCAATTACAAGAAAATTAAATATTTTGCATGCACAGTTTGCTTGAGTGAAGTTATTTAGTTAACAGGCAATATGAATGATGATCCAACATTTAGATTGTCTTCAAAACAAATTAAATACCATAGTTTTAATTTTATATTTAAATATGAAATCCTCAGGGGCAAACAAAAAAGACATAAAACATATATCCATATACTAACATTTAAATAAAATTTAAGCAACAAAATATTTGCTTTTTAAATGAAAAACTTGCTTATAACTTATTTTGGTGACAAAAAGTAAACACGAATAAAAATTTTCACATCCCAACCTCATCTGTTTAACCATGGAATTACTACATAAAACCTAGAAGGAAAACTACTTCTAAAACTGGGTTTTATCAAGAAAATCAGTGGAAACTAGTACAGTAAATTAATTCTAAATTAAAAATGAGTTAATATTGCTTAAAGAAATTATAAGTATCATTATATCGTGGAATTGGTTCAGATCCATTGGAAAGAAGTTTAATAACGCATACTGAAACAGAGCTGAAGGAACTCACATGCCAAAAGCAATTTGTTGACGTTATGTGCAAACTATGACCATTAAATGCACCACTCCAAAGTAATTTCTGATGAGGCAATGGCGTGTAAATGAACTAAATAAACCTCAACAGATTACTATGTTAAAGAGGTTTTTATTGGGAAGCAATGTACATAATAAAGCTCAGCACATGGAATTACTTTCAACAATATACAATTAAAAATGGTACTCAAGTAAATAAGATAAATAATTTTCTTTAAATAATCTAATCTCACAATCTAAATCTTCATAATACCAAATTTAAAAAAACATATCTGTAGATGGACACACATGGATATCAGAAAATTTCAAAAGTTCAAATTTAGCACATCTTCGGTTTTGCACCAGATAGAATAAAACAAATATCCAAATGAATGAAAACATAAATAACACACAACTGAACTACATGCCAATTTTAGCAAATTATTACTTGCTGCTATGGAAGATAAATCAAAGGAAGATGGATACAAAATATTTAAGTATTTAATTTTAGATGATACAACAGTCCCAGCAACATGCTCAAAATAATAACATATTGTCTTGCAACAATGTTAACCTACATTCTTATAAAACTAAATTTATGATAAGCAAAAGTCAATTACGCATGCAGAACCATACATTTAGTATACAGCAATCACTCACACAACCTCTCCAACAATTTACTCATAAATTAATTATTACAAGCTCGATCTCTTCTTATTTTCAATATTTGAAATTAAATCCAGTAAAAAATTTAAAATTATTCATTATAAATGATTAAGTTCGAGTTAAAAATCTGTAAGTGATCTTTTGATATTCAGTTCTCATTTGTTATAAATGATTTTTATGCAAAAAAATAAATAAGCACCAGAAATGCAAATGAAAAAGTCATGAAAATTTATGGCAGCTAAAAACATCTTTATAAATTCAGCTTCAGATGTACCATATATATATGTATATATATATATGTTTATATATAAATATTTACATGTTCTTCCACTAAGGAAAGGGATTCTTATGCCAAGCATTTCACAAGGTTTTGTGGCTGAAATAGAAAGAATTGTTTGGTATAGGAAGTAATAACAAATACCACATTCATGTCATAGTTACATAAATATGTTATCTAAATTCCCTATGTTTATGTATTTCCATGATAAACCTAGTTAACTTGATGTTTTAACTACAAAAGTCTAACATGGTTTACCCAAAAACAGCAAATAAACAGGTCATGCTATAATTCATGAGCAAGATATAGAATTACATAAATAATATTGTTAGTTCAGTGATATGGAAGATTCTGCAACCAAAAAAGACGGAAAGTTAAACGCAAGTGAATGAACTCCAGAAATTTGAGGGAAAGTATTTCAGAACCCTGAAATTCCATCATCAAAGTTGTGGGGTAGAGTTTAAATTAGTCTTCAAATTATAAAGAAATTAAAATACGTCGAAGGAACCAGCTAATGAGGGATCGCACCTCATCAGGGGGAATACATAGAATGGAAAGCATTCCATAAAAGAAATCACTGGATGTCCCCGCTAAGCCTCCCTTTTTAAGGCAACCCAATGAACATCAAAGATGTTCAGATGGTTCACAATTAGATCACAATGAGTTTATCACTTCCACAGTACTGCACTCACTACGATCACATAGTGCAGAATCTCTGGGACTAATGTCCATGAAAATCTGCATGAGGTCCACAAACCTCACCATTATCCACTTTGTTCACACCCACTGCACCCAGTTTTGCATTCATTTCTCAAGAGCAAGGTTAGTTGCAATAAAGTAATGCCAAAGAAGAGATTATCGGGATTCTTTAGATCGCAGTCTCTCACAAGTTCTTGTCACGATGCCGCATTCTTTCTTAGCTCAGTGGTGGTACCGTGTTGACATCTGCCTCGGAGCCTGAGTTATCTGTTTGCTGATCCGTTCTTCAGCTGCCAACTGCTCTCTGAATGCTATCACTTTCTCTTTAAAGTTCCCAATAACTTCCATCTGATGCTCTATTATGCTCTCCAGTTGTTGTGAATATGCTATAAATAGAGAAGTGGATTACTCATAGTATCTACTGAATCCAACTGATTTAAAAAAACCATTTTGCCAAAGTAAGGCTACAAATATCATTAGCATGTCTAATGTTGGAAGTTGTGGTCAATTGCTACTACATACCAAATCATATTGTTCCAAGTGGTAAGTACAGTGAAAAACCAATCTAAAATTTCCATTTCTAAATCCAAATTACGGAAAGATAACTTCTATATTACACCATTTTAAACCAGTTTTTATGCAATACCTCCTGGTTAATTTACCGTAACTAATATAGGAATTACTTTTTGAGACACCCTGTGTGTGTGTCTTAGCATATGAAATGTATTATTAATCTTTATTCACGTACCAAGTTTTAAGTTTCAAAGTTATCGGGAAGGGGTTAAAAAAAAATCAAAATTGTTGCAATTTCTAATATTGAGACGCCTGGTGTCGAACCCAGGAGGTATTGGCAGATGTGAATAGACATTATAGTTTGGTAGGACTTGATTTTATTTAATGCAAAGTTTGAAGTCCATATCATACCCGGAGGGTCCTGAAATAAGACTCCATCATCCCCATCTGAAATGCATAGGGTATATATATATATATGGCTCTGGGTTCAAACCAAGGACCATCATGGAAACTTTAAACAGCTCATATGAAAAGTATTTATGATCTCAATTCACAAGCCGAGTTTTAAGTTTGTGTTTCCAGGAAGGGGTTCAAAAAAATCTTAAAAATCATAGCAATTTCTAACTTTAGAGACACCTGGTGTCGAACCCAGGACCTATTGGCAGAAGTAAAAACACTATTATAACTAGGTAGGACTTGATCTTATTTAATAAAAAGTTTCAAGTCGCTATCATACTGGGAAGGACTTAAAATAGGATTCTGTTATCTACATAAGAAATGTTTTATGGAATGATATCTCTCAGGTATCGAACCATGGACCATCAGCGAATATGAAAAATTTTATTATGAAAGATATTAATGATATCTAACCCCATTTTGAATTTCAAGTTTCCATGCCATCTGTAACGGGTCCCAAAAAAATCTTTAAAATCGCCACAATGCATTTTAAATGGCCGATTTTTGCCCCGACCTAGCATCGAACCATGGACAATATTCAAAGATGTCTTTTTGATTTTCGTTGGATATACACGGCTTCTAGTGGTCCCTTGAATTTCAACTCTCTACTTTGCCGGGAAGTGCCTCAAAAAAATTTTCGAAAAGCCTCACCATGTATTCTTATGGAGAAAATCGCGACTTTGGGGCCTTCTGGAATCGAACCCATGGCACCGAGGTTCAATGTCGGCTTTTTTCTGGAGGTTACACGTCATGGCCATAACGTCATAAAAATTTCAAGTCGGTGGCACTTGTGGAACATGGTTAGAATTTTGATCCCCAGTGTATATCTATTATATATAGATGCTTCTCTGGATTCATTCATACATATAGCTATATAACTATATAATAATAATAAATGGACTTTATTCGGGCGAGATTGAGACTAGAAAGTCTCTCCTTACACCTAACCCGTATATAGATAGGATACTAATTCGCAGGCTAAACCACAAGCGTCATTGACTTGAAATTTTTATGATGTATTGGCCATAACGTGAAACCCCCAGGAAAAAAGCGACTTTGATCCTCAGGGTCATAGGTTCCCAATAGAATAGAGGGTCATAGGTTCCCAATAGAATAAAAAATACTTTCCGGATAGGTAGAGAAATAAAACTCAAGGAGCCTATATTTATGGTCTTGGTCTTTCGAAAACATCAATGACTTTCACAAAAAATATCCTGGGTTCGATGCTAGGACGATGCAAAGATCTGCCCTTAAAAATACATGGGAGTAGTTTTTCATTATTTTTTTTGATGCACTTCTCAAAATAATAGGAAGTTCGTGCTTAGCCGGAAAGTGTATGGTAAGAATTTGTTTAAGAAAAAATTTTTCATAAGACCATACTATTCCTGGGTTCGATGCCAGAGCACATTAACATTTCTCTCATAAGGAATATAAGGGAAAAGTAAGACTTAGTTTGAGGCAGTTGCAGCCAATATTTCTGCTTGAATTTTCGCACATAGTTAAAGATTAATATCTTCTATTATGTCGCATAGGAAGTTTCACCAGAAAGACCCGGGTTCGATGCTGGGCGGTAAATATGTCTCCCGTTTAAAATACATTGGGTTAGTATTTCATTATTTTTTTGATGCACTTATCGAAATGATAGGAAGTTCGTGCTTGGCTGGAAGATGTATGGTTAAAATTTTTTTAAGAAAACAATTTTCATAAGACCGTACTATTTCTGGGTTCGATGCCAGAGCACATTAGCATTTCTCTCATAAGAAATATAAGGGAAAAGTAGGACGTCGTTTGAGGCAGTTGCAGGTAATATTTCTGCTTGAATTTTCACAGATAGTTAGAGATGGTGATCTTCTATTGTGCTGCTTAGCAAGTCTCACCAGGATGACCTGGGTTTGATGCCAGACGAATAAATTGCAGCAAATAATCAGAATATTTTCAATCCATTTTTTTTTCTTTTGAGGACTCACTCGATATGATGCCGACTTAAAATTAGTGTTGTCGATACATATATATATATATACACACATTTGACTTGTGTGTGTGTGTGTGTATATACATATACATACATACACACACACACACACACACATATATATACACACACACACAAGTAAAATGTTGCTAGCATACTGCAAGGATTGAAAATATTCTTAAAATTCGCTGCAATTTAATCATCTGGCATCGAACCCGAGCCTTCCTGGAGATCTTACTATGCAGTACTACAGAAGATCACCATCTCCAACTATGTGTGAAAACTCAAGCAGAAATATTTGCTGCAACTGCCTCAAATGATGTCCTACTTTTTACATATATTCCTTATGTGAGAAATTGTAATGTACTCTGGTATCGAATCCAGCCATAGCATGCTTTTATCTAAATTTTACTTACCCTACAGTTCCATTCTACCACACTCATTGCCCTTGGATTCAAAAGGACAGACATATAATTATGTTATAATTTTTACTACTCCTGATTATCTTTTGTAGTTTAATGCAAATCAACAACCCTCCAGATTTTGCATTTACAGATTCAAGAATCGATATCACAGGAATCAGTATCGGGTTTGGAATAAAAAAAAAGCTAGAATCGACCCATCCTTAGTGTAATCAATCATTTATAATATATCTTAAATATGTTAAATGATGAATAAAATTTCAATAGTCAAGACAAAGAGTCAAGAAACTATATAAAAGGAAAAGGGTCAGAATCATAAATAGGCTGGCTGCAACATAATTACAATATTAGAAAACAACTAATTATCTAGAAGTAAAATTCAGAATCTTACTATCTTGGTCATAATCCACCACATTAGTAGACTGTAATAGAGTTGCATACTGCTTGTGCCACGGTTCACTCATTTCAACAACAATCTTGTGCATGTCCAGGACCTCCTCTTCCTGAAGCTGTAGTTGCGAAACTGCCTCGTGGAATGTGTAAAGATCTCCTGAAAGCTCTCCTTCCTGCAAAGTAAATTGCAGTAGAGTTATGGGATGACCAAAGCAGGGAAATAACAACACATAAATATGAAAACATAGCCTTCACATGCAACCACTTCAATGATATTCACAAAATTTTTATTGGGAACATCTTTAAAAACTGTTATTATCATTTGTTACAAGGCATCAAACTAAAATATCTTTGCCCTGGTTTTAACTGTGGTGCAATGAAATAATCAAATTTGTTCTGTTCTAGTTTCACTCTGTCTGCCAACGCCGAAGCAGTTTGAAGTGTTTTTCTCCCTTTCATTAAAATACTAACAGCTGTATTCGTAGATTATGACTTGGAACAGCTAAGGTTATATTAGCATACAATGTAACAAAATAAAATAGTTGTAGCTAGTGATGAGCCACCTCTTGTTTACAATGTACGAGGGTCGTTCAATAAGTCCTTAGAAAAAGATGGAAAAACACTTCTTTTTGGGATAGATTTTTTTTATTTCTCAACATAATCTCTTTTCAGCTGTATACATTTTTCTAAACTTTTTCAAAAATTTTTATGCCGTCTGAAAAATAGGATTTCGGAATTTCTTCAAAATACACATTCGTTTGCTTAATGATCTCCTCGTTGGATGTGAACCATCGTCCACCAAGCCATTTTTTCTAATTCGGAAACAGGAAATAGTCACTTGGGGCCAAATCTGGTGAATAAGGTGGATGTTGCAACAATTCTATTTTTAATTCCATAATTTTGGCTATCAAAACAGCACAGGTATGCACACGCGCATTGTCCTGATGCAAGAGGATTTTTTTCCTCTTCAAATGTGGACGTTATTCTTTGATTTCATCACTCAACCGGTTCAATAATGACGCATAATACGCCCCTGTTATCGTTTTTCCTTTTTGCATGTAATCGATAAAGATGATGCCGTGTGCATCCCAAAAGACGGTGGCCATCACCTTGCCGGCCGATGCCACCGTTTTCGCCTTCTTCGGAGCCCTTTCACCCTTAAAAATCCACTGTAGTGACTGTCTCTTTGTTTCTGGAGTGTAGTAATGAATCCAGGTTTCATCCACAGTTATGAATCGATGAAGAAATTCGGCAGGATTGCGACGGAAGAGCGCCAAAATAACCTCAGAGTCGACCACACGATTGCACTTATTCTCCTCTGTGAGAAAACACGGCACCCATCTTGCAGAAATTTTTTCACAGACAGTTTTTCATGCTAAATTAAAGCGACTGTACCTTGCGATATGCCTGTGGCCTCAACTATTTTGCGCACTTTAATCCGTCTGTCCCTCAAAATCATATCGTGGATTTTGTCAATCGTTTTGGGAGTAGTCACTTCCACTGGTCGTCCCGAACGATATTCATCTTTTGTGGATGAACGGCCATGTTTAAACTCATTCACCAAATTGTAAACAGTTGCAAACACAGGAGCAGATGTGCCATGAACTGCATCCAACTCAGCTTTGATTTCTTTCGGCGTTAAACCTTTCAAATACAAATGTTTAATCACAGCCCAAAACTCACTTTTCTACATTGTTATAAACAAGCAAAAGTTGTTCACATCAATCCTATTTTTCGGACAGCATAATTTTTTTTTAAACCGTTTGGAAAAATTTATAGAGCTGAAAGGGGATTATGTTGAGAAATAAAAAAAATTTATCCCAAAAAAAAGTGTTTTTCCATCTTTTTCTAAGGACTTACTGAACGACCCTCGTAACAAGTGGATGACTTTGCCGCTATAATGAAATTTCTTCCTCCGGTTTTCAGTGTGCAGTTGAGCGATGGACCAATATTGTTTATTATTAGTTGTAAATTTTTTAGGTTTTACATTCTAATTAAATTAATAACAATAATTTTTGTATTTCCTTAGTGTAGTGTTGAGTTTATTTATGGTTTGCAATTTCTTTAGTAATCTATATGTAGCAGACAATATCGAGTACATAAAAATTTTTGTTCTATTTGCTCTAAAACGTTTTCTTTCTTCATTTTAGTATCATTTATAACTCTGTAATCATTCATTTTCCTGAGGGTGATATAATTCCTTAATTTATCCCAAGCTGCTGGTTTAAATTAAAATTAGCGTCTAGTCGTTTCTGGATTTCATTTCACATAAATTAATTCTAGAATGATACTGAAGTTTTGGAAGTAAAAGAGATGAGAAAAATAGCAAAAGGAAGATTATAAAAAAAGTTATTCACCAAAAGTGAATCTGAGATACTGTGACAGAGAATTGAGATATTACAGGGTGGCTGCAGAATGGGATGTTAAAAAATCAAGGTCATTTCAAGGTTTTTCCAGGTCAGGTCGAGAATTTTTCAAGGTCAAAATACAGTTTTTGGTTTTTATTCAATTCTTCAATTGAAATTTATTCCAACAAAAACAAGGAACAACTTTCAAACTTTAGCCGGAAATTAATGTTCGCGCAAATCAGCGGCACGAATGGCGAGGGTTGTTTATGTATTAGGTTACGGAGTTTTTGCATAGGCAGCGCTGGTGCCAGAATTTGAGTGAGTGGTTTATTTCAGATTGAACCAGGATAACGAGTTTGATCAGGATTTTTCAAGGTTTTGCATAAAAATCAAGGCGTTTTCACAGTTTTTCAAGGTTAGCAAAAATTCAAAGTTTTTTTCAAGGTTCTCACGGTTTCAAGGTGACCCTGTATTAATATAGATTTGCAGAATTGGCACATGAAAGGTTCCTTCGATTGAAAGGAAGAAAGCCGAAGAAAGTAAGTTATTGTTTTCATTTGAGAATGGAATGATGATTTTTCATTTGCCTTTAGTTACAGTATAGAGAAAAGTATGTGTTAAATTTACTTTTGACTCCATAGTCAGTGTTTTTACTGACTGATAATATAAAAGATGGTTTAAGTATGCATGATAAAGATATGGGGATGATTGATCATCGTGAATGATAGAGTAAGTTAAAGTGAATTTTTAATTTGTTTCAAAAGAATCGTTTTTAAAACTGGACCATCAAAAGTTTCGCTTTAAGTATTGCGTGCTTTGTTTTGTAAGAACAGTGTTATTTATCTTGCACTTGGCAGATTCATTGAAAAGGATAAATGGAAAATGTATACCTTCAATTCTTAATATTACCATGAAAAAGAGAAACTTCTGATGGGAAATTTATTGTACATTTGCATTTCTAGTTTATTCCACTAGGCTATAATGGAAATATCATTGTGATGGCCCTCGGAAGGATTTTTTTGGGTTAGATTGTATAATCTGCAAATAAAATTTTACTGAATCTTCTATATTGCAAATCTGCTGACATTTCTGATATCCTATATTAATTATTTTTAATAATGCTATTAAAGTGAAGTAATAATCAAGCCAACTTAAAGTGAATGAATCTTAAAAGTCGATTAGTGATATAAGGCATAGTCAAATTGAAGAAATATGACCATATGAAAATGTTTACAAACCTACTCTTATTAAATTATTTTGCTTAACCAATAACTTTTTATCTCTTATGTATTCTGTTTCAAGTTTTAGACTTATGTTATAAAATATAACATTGTGAAATCATCAGTTAATGATACTCAATACCAATAATCCTTTCCTCCAACATTTTTCACTGCCTCTCTGTATTTATGCTATCCTTATAATGAAGTAATAATTGGATGTTACTAGACAATTTCATAAATCACAGGCAATATTGATTGGATACCCAAAATTATTATGTTTGGTAAATAAAGTCGGCCTACTGGAGCTAGAACTAAATGACACCGCAATTAAACTCGAAAATTCAGTAAGAAACCTCGGTCTCCATATGAATAAAACCCTTACATGGTCTGACCATGTCGTACAAGTTAATTACTCGCTATATTCACTTCGATGTTCAGGAAATTTTCTCCCAACCCGAGTGAAAAAACATCTTGTAAACTCAAATTCATACTTAAGAAAGTACGATCACGCTTCGGATAATTACTCCAAGCTATCATTGCTAAAATTAGATTTGCATCCAAAGCAACATATTTTGTGTA
Organism: Sympetrum striolatum; assembly: GCA_947579665.1. Lineage (NCBI taxonomy): Eukaryota > Metazoa > Arthropoda > Insecta > Odonata > Libellulidae > Sympetrum > Sympetrum striolatum. The sequence continues at coordinate 94,079,110 of OX388347.1, read as the reverse complement.
GCACATATTTAACAACAAGATCCCCTAAATATATTCACTCCTTATATAAATCTCTGGATTCCATCCATGACCGCAATACGAGAGGTTGCAAGAAACTCTTGATTCCTCAGCATAGAAGTGAGATTTTCCACAAATCGTTTACAGTCACAGCTAGTGGAACACCTGGAACAAACTTCCTCAAGGAATAAAAAACTCACCCTCCATTTTGAGCTTTAAGAGTAAATACCACAATCATCTCTTAACCGTACAAAGCAGAATTTGATCTCACAGAAAGGCACAACTCCTTCTACCCACCCCCAATCACAAAATGTCTTGGCCTGCCAATTCACAACTCTTTCAGATATTCTTTCCGTTTCAATCTTATCCACTGCCTTAATGAACGTTTTCGTGTTAATGGGTTTTATCTTCGTTATTCTATAATTTTTATTGTATTTTCTTCTTTTGTCCTTTGTAAGTGTTTTAAACTTAGTATTTTTAGTAGTTTTACCAAGTATTTGCTTGAATTTTAAATTCTTGTCTCAATGGTAATATTTGATGAGCTTTTATTAAGTGAAATCCTGTTCATGCTAATGTAACCGACAAAGCTAGTTTAATCTAGTGAATATTGTTTCTCTATTATTTTATTTTTATGTATATAATTTTTATTTTTTATTATTGATACATCTCCTGTTGTTATATTTAAAAATCATCTTGTAATTAGTTTCAATTTGTTGAAGTCGAAATCTATGAATATCACATTTTAGTTAGTTGTAAATCACTCAAAAGTGAATCACTATGAAGTAACCCTTAGTTAAACGTTAACAATCTATGAATATGAATCTCTATCAGTGAGTTAAGCTGGGTTTACGCATGCAATGATTACTGGAGCCAGTCAACTAGCGTATGGAAATACGCAAAATCACAAAATCAATTTATAATGAATATTGGCCATTATTGATATACATTAGACGTATCTCAGTAATACTGTGCCAGTTAAAAATGTTTGAAATGTGTGGAATCTTAAACTGGTGCCAGTAATATTGGCACGAATTTACTTGCAAACAACTGGTGCCAATAATAACTGCATGTGGAAACCCAGTTTTAATTCAAGGTAACCACTGAAGTATTAAATTTACAATTATCAAAATATAAAGATCAGATATTTTTAAATGTGAAGAATAACATTAATTGGAAGTTTCCAAGACAAATATTTAACAAAGCTTACATCAAACACTTCATAATAATGGTATTTCCGTATTTACTTGAAAATAACATGCGATCACAAAATTGTCTTGTCAATATGTGCAAAGCCACCAAGAAACTTCTTATGAAAAAAGATACTTCTAATGGATTTGGTCTTGGCTGTTTAGCGCTTAACCCCATACCTCCTCACTGATCTCAACTGCCCATTCCACCATAGCTAGGAAAATAGACTGGAAAATCTTAGAACCATAATGAGAAAGAGGCCGTGGAAACATTTTCAGGAGTATCCACAATGTTAACGGTGTTTCTCCACTTTGTATGGCCAGTGCTAGCATGAGGTTGTGGCCATGCTGCCTAGCAAGACAAAACCACACTTACCTAAAAAGTTCCCAAAAACTGTAAGAAAAGATGTTCTGGGAAGATACCTTAATTGTCTAAAGCAGCCTCAATGATAGATCCCATTTTCAATTCCCTGTGAGACTTTTTTCAAGAGCATTTTTCCTTGGATTGCTAACTTTGGTATGAACTTTGATCTGAATCAACAGATTGGAATTCATAACTTACATTGAGTGACCTGAGTTGAGCCAGATCACTGTCCTCCAAACACGAGTTGTTGTCAATATCATTCATTCCTCTTCCCTCCCCAACATGGCCTCGGGCGCTTTCACTGCTTGACACCTGTTGTGTCGGAGATGCCCTTCCCCCACCACCAGATCCCTTCTCTGCTGGGTCTGTTGCTGCAAGTTCCTTCACTCTGTCCGCATACCGCAACGTGTTCAAAGAATGCTCACAAGAACTCAATCCTGGACTTATCATAGCAATCTAGAAAATGTTTTCATTATGTGCCAATATATTTTAACGAAGTAAAATTGTCTTACAAGCTAGAAAATAATAGTAACTTTTTCCAAAACTATGGAGCTGAAATTTAACCTCATAAGATACATTTATATTGCCAATTTGTTTATATAATACAGAATGAAATGCCTCATTTTTAGATGATGGAACTTGCATTCAAAGATATTTATTCTTTTGAACTATTTCCTTGGGAACTATAAAATAACATTTTCAACGTTTGATTTTTAATCAACAAAATATACATCAATACTAAATAAGTTCACAGAAAAAGTATGAAAAACATTTCAGTATGTCTCAATACTGGGGCCTGTAGAATATTGACCATGAAAATTTGACAGAGCTTTGTTTTAAGATGCTACTAATATAAAACAATCTGATAAATGGAAAAAAATTTACACCCAGTTACATAACCCAATCATAGCAAAAACAAAAATCTCATTGAATTGATTATAACAGGATTATTATTTAATGCTTCCATTCCTTTTATCTCTACATTTCACAAGTTAAAATAAAAGATCGGAAAAAGAATTTCACAGATTTACCATGCAGGTCTTGGACTTTTCCCCAATGAATGAGTCTCGAAGAACTTGCGTTAACTTGGAAGCACGGAATGGAAGATGGGCTCCCCTGCGTCCCAAAGCACGTATACATTCCTTCAAGGCCAATAATGATTTGTTGATTTCTGCTCCTTCCATTCCTAATAATGGATGATGTTACATCAGTATTCCAAATAATTCAATATCAACATCTAAAAACTCGAAAAATTCAAATTATCAATATTCAACAAGCTTGATAATTAAATCAATGGCTTCAGCTTGGACGTGGTGATATTCCACACAGAACTGTCACAATTTTATCTTGAGACAGTTAACACAAAAGATGAATATACAATAGGGTCCAGATTTTAATTTTGTAGTTTCATAAGAAGTTAAATACTATATATCTGCCATTTAAAATCTTCAATAGCATCTCCAACTCATATTTCAATTTCCTATTCAGTAATCAATTACAGTAGAAGGCCATCATAACGAGAGCTGATAAAAATTGGAAAAGTACTTGTTATAATGTGTACTCGTAATAGCCTATTTCTAACGTTGAAGGCCCGTCCTCTTAAATCCAAGAGCAGCGAGTGCGGCAGAATGGAGTGGAGCTGTGGGGTTTTCAATCCTTACACTAATGCTTCATAATGCGTAAAAAAAGTAAGTTCGTGTCAAAAATGCTGTATTTACTTGAAAATAATGCACACCCTTTTGGGTCTTTTGCAAACTTATCACTTAATTTATGTATAATATAGTGTAATCTTCACTAGTTCGGATTTGCTTAGTATTATTATTGTGTGGTATTGTATTTGAGGGTATTATTCTTGATAAATGTCTTACAGAGTTAGTTTCTTATCTTTCATTATTTCTTATTTGGTCGTTTGTGTCGCTGGGCCTGTTGTCTTTCTAACAGCCAATTCAGGAAAATAATCAAATGCCGTGTATCAGTGGATTTCAAGGTGGGTTTGCCTTCGTATCTACCCGGTATGTCGCAACAAATGGGGCCCGGCTACAGTATAGATATATGCATATATTAGCGTATGCCTGCACAGTATAAGACATATAAGGTGCAGCAAATGGCGTGACTGCATATCCTTAAGTTCGATTTACATTCACGGGCAAATCATATTTCAATGTCCAATGCTTGAATTTCGGGGTGCCTATAACTTTTGATGCTGTGCGTTATTTAATATGGTATTATTTTATTGATTCATGCACCATAACGAAATTGCGTCTTCTAATATAAAATGTAGAAAATTATTGCTCAATAATCTTCAAAAAATAATGGTGTGCCATTAGATAATCTTAATTCATATCTAATTGCTTTCTCAAGATATTTTTCATTCACACCCTTAATAAGCAATGATTGAGTATTGAGGAAGGGGAAGAGGTTACCCTGGGAGTCCGAATCAGCTCAGTTTTTATCTCCTACGATCCTGGATCAGATGATTTGGTGCCAAGCTTTGTATGAAAACAAATCCCATGGGAGGATGCCAATATGATGGGAACTCAATTAAAAATTCCGGCGCTGACTAGAGGAGCCATCGCCATAGAGAAACAAGAGACGAGGTGATAAGATGTACGGAGGGATAAAGGGTGGGGAGAGTGAAACTCGTGAGACATTTCTAATCATGCTCCCTGAAGCATCTTTGCCGAGGAAGGGTGAGGCGACTCGTGGAAAACAAATGCATGAAGTAGGTGACAACAATTTTTGATTTAATCAGACTTTGTCTTTCACGTCAATTGAGGATTATGAGATATGCCTCTTGCAAGACAAACATAGAAACATGGCACTCATTATAACAATACTTCAAAAATGACCACTCGTTATAATGGACGTAACACCCTATCCTTTTTGCAGTGAGACGGACAATGGCCAAAAAATCACTCGCTATAGCTCTCGTTATATGCTGTACTTGTTATAACCGACTTCTACTGTATTATTATTTGATTACTTTTAGCATTAATTATTAATTACTGACAATTATTCAAACAGCAATTCATGTGATAATCTGAGAATTTAATAGCGTAGCTCCATCATCACCAAGCACCATCCGCCATGATGATGGAGCTACGCTCTGAAACCTAGGTCGCATATCTCGTAAATTTCTTGTGGTTTAGTATAAATGTAATCTTTATAGTTTATTTTCTTTATAAAATTACTACACAAATGAGAAAACTTAACATTATTCTTATAAGTTGAACATAATTACATTTTTTTAATAATATCACCTATTACAATTTTTTAAAAGGTTAAAATTACTCAATTATTTAACCTAGAATAAATGGAATGTGTATTTTGAGTATACAGTGAGTCCCTGAGTGAAACGGATTCTAGTTACATGATTCCGCAGATACATAGTTTGTCAGACAAGTGACATAACTTTAAAAATTCTTGGAAAATTTGAAAATACCACGCAGGTCATCCATACAGTTAGTTATATAGCTGCTCAATAGATGGCAGAATGTTCGCAGAATATGTAGCAGACAGACATTGCAAATGTAGTTTGCTAAATTGGTTTCTTTTTAGTGTGGCGATGCTTAAAATCACATGAAAACCATCTACATAGTTATTTCATTAAAACGATTAAAACAAATCTAGTAAATAAATATCTTTAAGTCTACCATATGGCTGTAAAACGTAAGATTGGTGACAATATCAGTCAATTTAATAAGAAAGGGAATGCAATAACATTATAAAATAAAGTAAAAATTAAGAATTTCAACATAATTAAATAACAGTTACTTGAATATTGATCATTAGAATATAAGAGAACACTCATTTCATCAATTCACCTATATGAATTGCTGGACTGAGTATTTTTTACTCAGATGAATCCCACCGATCTTCCCTAAAAATGATACTGAGCATGTGCACAGGGAATTTTAGCAAAAACATTTTCAAATCGGAGCCGGAAAATATGCTGAAAATGTTTTCTGATGATTTCAGACATTTACGTAGACAGTGACGATTGTTATTATTATTACTGACCTTAGTAACGCAATGCGCTATTTACATAAGCTCTCATACAAATACATTTAATAATATGGCTAATCGCAAAATATCATAATAGCTGACAGGATTAATGATAAGGCTCTATAAGTAAACGTAGAAAGCAGAAGTACTTCCGTTTTTGTTGTTCTTAGTTTTTGTGAGATGCTTAATATTACATGAAAACTATCTATTAATTGCATTAAGTGTAGTAAATATCTTTAAACTATTGATATGTCTGAGAAACTTAACTGTGGTGACAGTATGAGTAATACTAAGAAGAGGCTCACTATTACACTACATATGTGTTGGAATGTTCGACATACATGGTCTTCAACTAACAAGGAAATTTTCAGAACCAATTAACCGTGTAAGTTGGGGACTTACTGCATCCACTTACTTGTTTGCCGATTTGAAGAAGAAGTGTCAGCTCCTCGTTCATTGCCAGCTAAATCAATTAGAGAGAATTTACCATAAATTCTACGCTGAGGACCATGTCGTAAAATTATCTGAAAAACAGCATGTGATCGGGAGGAATTCGAATTGGCTGACGTCTGTCCAGAGGTCCTGGAAACATTAAAATTCATTAATAAACTGAAGCGATTTGCTGCATAAAACTTGAGAAAGAGTTATCTTTCCAAAAATGTCTTTTTTATTATTAATTTCTTGATAATAGCGTAGAACATTTAAGAAAAAAGATAAAATAGACAATCAAGTTTTAAAACCATGATGATTATGATTTGCAAGTGTACAAGAGATTTTGTTTTAGGATCCCTTATGACCAAAATGTTTGTTAATTTTACTTAATTTTGACCACCTTACATGAAGTCATACCTAGCATGTGGAAAAATGGTTCAGGGATCCTTCACTTTCAATCAAGAACCATGGCAAAATATAGAATTTCTATGTCATGTGCGGAAACAAAAACAATCAAGATGTTTATGTTCATTTTTCATATGTTCTTAAGGGTGCACATGTAGCAATTAGGACATTTACTGTATGTAAATGCAAATGTAAATATATAGGTATACTAGATGTATTATCATAGGAATGACTCGAGTATGTTAATTTATGGTAATTAATTACATTATTATTAGCGATACTTTTAACAATGTGCAATCTTTGTAACTGGGCTCTGCCCATAATAAAAGAATAAATAAATGTTGAGAAGAACATGCTGTGAGACAAAGTGAAATTAAAAGAGACAGATGGAATGGTAATAAAGTCTAGGAAGGAAGTATCAAAAGGGTGATTAAGCTTAAATGTAAGATACATTAAAAAAAAACGTTTTACAAATTCAGTCCAGGGATATTCCAGCAACCCTTGTAACTATGCACATTTCCAATTGACCCTTAATTAGTAGCGTCAAAAAAGTTACATAAATAGTCAGGTAGGATCAATGTGTGACCCCACGCTAAACCCCACGGGTCCATGCATGGGACCTCCACTTGAGTATTGCTGTGTGATTCGGCATTCTGACCAAGTACAATTAATTTATGATCTCGAGATGATTCAACGTAGAGCAGCTAAGGGAGATTTCGGATTCGACAGCAGTGTTTTTCGGATATGATAGAATCCCTCGCATGGATCTCTCTTGGTGATAGAAGACTTCAGTATCGACGGAAGCTTTTTGATAAGTTTATCGCTACTGATTTCGGTGAGATGATATTGTTATCCCAGTTATAAGCTTACGCTATCTTCGAGAGAAAACAAAAAAGCGGTACAGGGAAGTAGTTGCCAGGACAGAGGGTAATATTTGGTGGTTTTTATCGCTAAGTATTAGAGAAGCTGATAGCTCTCCAGGTTAGATAGGGATTTTGATGTCTTACACCCCCTGCCACGCACCACTCGCAGGCTTTAACTAAAAAAATATGACTCCAAATTCTTTGAATTTTTCAGACCTCTTTCAATGGTAAATAAACTGATTTAATTTATCATGGTTCATAAATGATTCTTAGAAAAAAAATAGTGTAACTTTTTAGCAAAATATCTTTTTCCAGTAATTATTAATTAAATAAAATGTTTAAACATGTACCAAAATTACTGTAACTTATGTAATTTATACTATTTTTATTATGAATTAAGCATTAAGTGAGCATTAGTAAAGTATTTTGTGAACCCTAAGAGCATTTTAAACATTTCAGTAGCATTCAAAACTATTTGGTAAAATCCTAAAAAATATCCACGAAAACTTGTTTTGGAAATTAAAATTTTCAGTTGGTATGTGTGATGTGGCGGTCATTATTTTTGTGGTACTTAGGAATAATTTAGTTTATGCATAGGCAGTTAAAAATTATTAAAATACTATTTAGATAATTATTTAAATTTATTTTTGTAAATTTGGTAACATTGCAAAAATTGCACACTTTTTATTACAAACGAAATTCTTAGATAATCATAACATAGCAGACATATTTATAAAATAAAAATAAGGTTGAAATATCTTTATTAGTTTGTGTGTTACCCAAGGAAATATACTGCCTGGGATCATATTGACCCCATGCAACTAATTAATGGTTAATTAATCTGATAAAGTGTTACAGAAGTTCACTCACCTAACTGTGTTTCCATGCTGTATAAGTTTAAGAACATCATCAACAGTTTCCACCTCCTTCTCAGTGAGGCCAACAATCTGGACCTGCTGCTTTCCATCCTCTAGCACACGAAGCTTTGATTTGTTATCCAATAAATCAAACACCTTACGAAAAAAGGTAAATATTATTAAATGTATATCATTTATAGTTTTTGAAATGTATAAGAAAAAAGGACGAGACTCGATATCATCATCTAGATCAGCAATTCCCAAAGTGGACAATAGCGCTCTCTTAAGGGCACTGTAATAATCCTAAGGGGCGTTTGATGCTAGCGTATTTCCATTTGATGATATTTCAATTTCTACTCAATTTTACTGGGCTCTTGGCAGTTTTTAACATTATTTTTTTAACAATTATTCTTTCAATGGTGAATTGATAAACTCAATCATTTAAGCATTAGTCACATTTAATAAGCATCTGAACTGGGATAAACATAAAAATAAAATTGTAGAGGTGCATACATTACATAATTAGTAAAATGTTGCTGGCAAACTGCAAGCTTACCAGTGAAGATTACATATTAAGGAATAGCTTACAAAAACCTAGCAACTCTTAGATATCTAATTGTTGGTTTTCCATACCTTCTTAAGGTAGAAAAAGAGATTGGGACGTGGAATCAAACCCAGCATCACTTTTGAATAAGTTCAATGCGCATACTTGAGTATACCACAAACCTTATCATCCCACTCAGAATCAGTTTTGTACATCAAAAGAAGAAAGAATTGTGCATGATATTCATGCATAATTTAGGTAATGTGATTTCCATTCCATTATAATGCTATACTTCAAATTGAGTGTCTCAAATATAAATTAATGGCTTCAAGTGTTTATACATTTTTATACAGTAACAATATGAAAGTCTTCAAAAGTTCCAAGTGCAAAGAGAACGACAAAATATGCCTTGGAACTTATCCAGCGATACTTGGTGGAATTTCATGTTAAATAACGTTAAAAACACAAAACTTGTACAATTCCACAAAAAATATATGCACACAGTTTACCTGTTTCGGCGGTGATTACGCCATCCTCAGAACTCTGAGTTCAGAGGAATTGTACAAGTTTTGTGTTTTTAACGTTATTTAAAATATGCCTTTCTTGGGGTTTGCACCTGAGGTGGTAAGTTTTTGTAACAAACCATAACATTTGAAAACATAATCAGCCTTATTAACTATAAGGAAAGAACTAATTCACTAAAAACAGAAAGCCAAATTATACCACTAAATTTTATAAAATAAAAAATGAATCCAGCTCTGAAAGTAAAGAAAAAATATATAAAATATTTGATAGGTTTTTAAGACCTACTTTAGTCAATCATTAAAGTAATCTAAAGAAATATTGGACCAGAAAAAATAAATGATAAATAATTAAACATCAGCAGACAACAAACAATTAACAAAGATGAAAATGAACAAACCTTCCCACTGTAGATTTCAAAGAAACTAGATGATACACGAAGATTTGAATTTCGATAATGAGGAGAACGAAGAAACTTGAACACATCCACGGCAGCCATTGCATATATCCCTTTTTTGCAGTCTTGAGTGCGACCATTGAAATCTCCACCCATTGTGTGCGTTTTGCCACTTCCTGTTTGACCATAGGCAAAGCACGTTGCCATGCCTCCTTCAAATACTGTTTGGACAAGTGGTTTAGCAGTGTATCTGAAAGATCAATTTATTAATGCATCCCAGATCTTCATACTTAATTAAATCATTTGTGTTGAGGGGACTATAAGTAAATCTGTGAATTAGGTTTGCATAATTATCAAAGCTAATCTAAGGCCACATCTTAGACAATAGGGACTACGCAGACATCTAAATTTAACCAATAATTCCAACCAGTAAGCATTAGTATTGAAATGAAGATTCAAATTAGCTTACAGCTTTCAAAATATAGAACTTATTTCTATGACAATACTAAATGGTAATTAAATATGATTGAGAACAAGAAATGAGAATTTAATTTTGGGTTTAAGGTGCACACTTCCTCATGCAAATTAAAATTTCATTTAAAAAATCTTAAATTTGATTGGCACATTACACAATAAGGAACTTACTTGTAAACCATTTCATTGTTACAAGTTTCATCAAATGCATAGTCAAAACGAAAATGCTGATTATCTAAATATTTAGTTAAATCCACTTTGCTCTTGGGCTCATGGACTATCATCTGGTCTTTGCTAGGAACAGTTATCACATCTACTTCTTTTCTTTGCAATTCTGAAATAAAGAAATAACAAAAAATTAGGCAAGTGGTAAGTTATTTGATCTCAATTTAATGATACAAAAGGTAATGATCAGTACATCATACTGATTTGTAATGCTAAAAAAACATATAAATACACAGGAACACAAAATAAAAAATATTCACACCATACTGAACGAAAGGTTATACCAGACTAACACACATTGTCTAAACCTCAACAAAAGGTCATAGATTATGAAGAGATATCACATGTATTCTGCTCCAATATGCTAATTTTCTAAACAGTTCAGTGATAAATTTCCATAATGACTTAATTAACTTCAACTTAGTTAAGATGAACAATAGACTTTACAGCATTGCACTTAGAAAAAATAAAAATAGAAAAAAATCCTAAGCAATTCATTGGAGACGTAAAATGTAAACAGTACACACATTCATTATTGGGCAGAGTTAAAGATAAACTCATAGTGAGAGCTTGACTTTCATAAAATACTAACTCTGAGATGTATGTTCTTAATTTGAATCTTCATAAGACACATTGTGGATATCTTGGGAAAATGATTGTATTCAGCATGCAATTCCATAATAATAATTAGCAACTTTAGGAAATATCTTTTGCAATTAACAGTAGGGTATCTTTCTCCAAACAACACCTTGAAAAAAATTCACCCAGGTTCTACCAAGACACTTTTTTGAGGAGCTCAAATCTCCATGGTCTCTTACTCTAATTTCTTTAGTGACATCTACACTCAGATACATAGAGTATTCTTCACAACCTAGGTGAGAATTATCTCAATTTCTTCCTTAAACAATTTTTCAAAGAATGTTTTGACACTTGTACCCAATTTTTATTTCTGCGCACATTAAATAGGCCTCTCTTGGCCCTTTTGTTCCCAGTTCTCCTCATTAGTTTCAACCACTTGAGAGATGCCAATTTGGATGCAACTTGTCCCCGCGTAATTTCAGAAAGAAGACAATACAGAATAATGTCCTATAGAACCAAGAGCTTGAAGAAAAGATATGGATCTCTCTACAAATGGCAAATTCTTATTTAACGATATGTTCCACCTCCAAATAAATAAAATTTAAAAAATTAAAACTGACAAGTATGGTGAAGGTTAATAGCCGGGAAGGATATTCTCAGATCTGTATGAAAAAGCAATAAGGAATTCTTTCATAGAATAGACCAGATAGTCTCACAGAAGAAAATATTATTTCCTCACACTAAGAAGTAGAGCTCATGTCGTTAGCCTTTCTTGAGGACTGAACAAGATCAAAGATAAATGCTTTCGAAGCCCCTTATTCAAATACACAATGAACAGCAATAATACTCCTTTTCGAGGACACATCAATGTAAATTTGGGAGCTACAGCGGTGAAAAATAGAAATGGAATTTACTTCCTAGATATTCTTAATAGATGATGGTACAGCTCCAGAAAACAAAATCAAATGGCGTAGTTGTAGCTGCATAAGATTAAGAGGGGCTTTGAAATACTGGACTTGGCAACAAAGTCCAGTATTTACATACAAAGATTAAAGTCTGATACTAAAGGAAAGCACTAAAGAACCAAAGGAAAGCTAGTTTACACAAATAGCTATTTCTTAAATTTTCCTGTTTAGTTGTTGAATGATTTCTAAGTATATCCCGAGGATTGATGAAAATCATTGGATAGAAGAAATAGCGAAAAAAGCCTGAAAAGATAAATGTAAATATTGAGAACGTAATATTAGAATTAGAATTTTCCAAGGCTTAAATTTCTACAGAGTGATCTTTCTATGGTTCTTTTAATAAATTACTCCTCTCGTAATTTTAGCTGTTTACTGATCCACCAATCGACTCCGTAGAGTATTAGAATTTGTTTATTTAGAAGTTCTCAGTATTTTAAGAAGACCATCTTTTATTTTCTCAGTTATGAAAAATGATAAGAGCGCTATCCGTAGAATTGTCGCTTTTGCATGACATTTTAATCGACTTCTAACCAAACTCGAGATTTAGCTAGAGGTATGACTTATTATTACTCGACACAGAATGGGCAAGTTATTGCGTGTGTGTTACAGTAATGACGATTATAATTGAGTTTAAATACGTATTTAAATGACATCCTTATTTTGTATTTTATAAACCAGGTGAGATCAAATAGCAAATTTTATAAGTGAATCAAGATGAGTTTAACGTTTTGGCTATCATCAACACTGAGAGAAAAAATGTCTTCACTTGCTTTTGGTGTTTTTTTATATTGATTTTAAAGGTTCTTAAAATCTACAAAACTAATAACTGTGTCTATAATTTAATTGAATAAAAGAATAGAAAACACTATAAATTCAATGATAGTAATGAAAAAGAACCAAAGGAATGCTAGTTTGCACAAATAGCTTAAATTTCTATGGGAGTGATCTTTCTATGGTTAATATATGTTTAATTCTACTCCTGAAAGCAGAGACGGTCCAACACATAGGCAGTCTGGGAGACCGTCCACAGTGTTTGTGGGCTCTTCTCGGATCCCTTGAAGATTCTCAATTATAAAATTATACGCTTAAGCTAAGGTAATTTTAACAATTACACCAGGTCACAATATTTAGTTAAACTTTCTTTTATCCATTAAGGGGAACTAGTTCTAAACGTCTGCCTGCCCAGAATGTCAATAATCTTCAGATTACCCCTTCCCAATGATTGGAATCAATTTCCTTTGCAATGGATGCAGCTTTCTTTGGTCCCAGATCTTCGAGTAATTTCTTTACAGTCAAATTGATTGAAGAAGCCATTACTTGGAGAAACTGTGTTAAATAAGAATTTGTGAATCTTTTTCCTTAGTTATTTCCAACATTCCTTATATTCATTGAGTTATGGCTATGCATATTTTTACGGAAATATCATTTAGTAAAACTGCTAAATCAGACAATCAATCTGAGTTGCCCTGACTTGGGGGAAAGTTATTTAATAATTAAAATTTAAGCTTTGTATTTTCCCCTTCCTTTATTTAAGAGAGGCCAGTTTAACATATAAGCCATTATCAGATACAGCACTGGGAATACTGACATTTCATATTTAATACCCACTCTTAAATAAGATGGGTAAAGCTTCCTTTCTTGGGAAATATTTCTTATTTTCAGGAGAATCTATTACTGCTGAATCTTAATGCTGGTTTCCAAGCCTCACCTATTGTTCCTTAAAACTTCTTGGTTTAAAGATAAGGAAGACATTTACGATATCTTGAAGGTGCAGAAATTTAAATGTGTGAATTGCTCGACATTTATGTGGGATTAACTGGCAGAAGCTCTAATTGTATGCATATTCTTACATATTTTTTTTTTAAAGCTACCGTTGCCTCTTATTGGTAAAGTCCTCCTAAGCTCTAATGAACTTGTCAGGAGGAGCTACACCGAGGCAACAGTAACTTACGAACACACACAACCATTCCCTGAACGGAAAAATCCGACTCAGCCGGGATTCAAACCCAGGACATAGGGGTAGGAGTGATAGCTTAGATGGCATGCTATCCACTCAGCCACCAAGGATGGTATACATGATTATATCCTACCCTATGTATTTGATGCCAATAATTTGCGAAGCATAATGTTGGCTTGTTAATTTTGTTAATGGTTTATGAATTTTGGATGCAAATGAACGTTTTAGAAGTTCACATAACACAAAATGCAGTAGGTAAGGAAAATGAAACTTACATACTGCCACAGAAATCGCAACTTTTTCGAATGGTTGATCTGATTTACCATCTCACTGGCTGAACCATTGAAAAAATATTTTTCCAGTCACCTTCTAACCAGCATTATTTTGTCTTAAAATGGCTTAAATCGTTTTCTCAATCTTATAATTGAACCATTTTCTCAATCTTATAAATAGCCTACATCCCAGGATCTGTGCACATCACTTCTGAGCCTGTTTACCAAATTATCTTTACATTTTTTAGATGTATTGCCTTAGTGTTGAAGAGAATCAGCATTCTTTTCTTAGTGAGCATAAAACTTTCCGTATCCCTATTGTTTATTTTCCTATAATCGTCTGCATGAAGTACCCCATTCATATTCCTTCATCGACAAACTTTTCCTTATATCACCGTCCACAACTAAGAATGGCATTTTCAAGCAATTCTCCATCTCAACCCTAAAAGATGCCTCGAATATTAGATGGACTGAAGACAGAAGTAACCTGTGACCGCACCACTGAAGACCCTTTCTCTTTCCTCTCTCCCCCCATGGAGAAGCTCCCTTTGTTTCCTTGGGATGGACTGTATGAATGGTACCAATTAACCGTAATGTAGACAAAAACATTGAAAGCAGACTTAGCACCAAAAAGAGAACTTGCCAAAAAAACCCTTAGTAATAAATTTAAATGTATTTTTTATGCATGATCGATGCGAATATTTAGAGTGGAGTTGTAACAGCCTAAAATTTTTAGCTCATACCTATTTCCAATGTTAAAACTCTTAATCGTTTTAGCATTTTAAAATTTTTAACAGAGAAGGTTTAAATAAAAGGAATTACATATTTAGATGTATATTATTCAATTCTTTTTGCACTTGACTCTACTCTTCACCACTAGTCCTTCTGATTCCATTATCCAAAAGAAATTTTCACATGTAAAATATGAAGTGGTTTTTTAAGAGACTACAGGTTAGATAGAAGTGAGTCCAAAATGATCGGAACCCTCCGCTGGGTATCTTTTAAGAACATAACTCTCTAAAGACAATAATTATCAGAGATATTCCTTAGATTAGAGAGATAGATTATAGCGATGATTAGAGATATTCCTTAGAAATTATAGCGAGGACAGATGGCCTATGTTGCTGTCATCTTACGTATAGTATAAGGTGTGCAAGTATGTAAATTATTTAGATAGTTGATGTTTCATACCCTCTGCCTTATGGAGGCTCGCAGAGAATTAATTTAAAAGTATTTCTAACTTAATTATCTTTCATTAATCTGCATCATCTGCCCACGTTCATCCTGTGGGCATTTAGAGAATTAACTGAAATAAACAATTTCCTTCTAAATCTGCATTGATGGAAAATTTGATGCAAGGAGGAAATATGAGCAGCCAAACTAATTCATGCCCAATATTTTTGAAGAACAGCAAATTGCGCATGAGATTCAAGCATTTAACGAAATACAAATTTAATTCTTTCATAATACAATACTGCATCTACAGCAGCAAAAGCAATGACTAATATTGAGTATTTATAAAATTTATAACATCACAAAAGCCTTCAAAACATCCCAGGCATGAAGAGGAAGACGAAAAGCGTGCTCAAAACAGAGAATCTCAAAGACTCGCTATTCTCGAGTTATGCTGGTAGCGTCGAAGGTTGTTAACTTTTTTTTGCCGTTTGGTGTACATTAAATAAGGAAAACTAACCACTTCAATCCAACAATAAGCACATACTTTTTGACTTAAAGACTAAAGCAAGAATTCTGAGACAACTTTCATACCATCCACCAAATTAACATAACCACATAGGGTATTTGAATAAGAAGGAAGTCCAAAATACCTTTCTTATTAAGTGGCCTTTTACGAACACAAACAGTGATTTGATGATCATCCACTGCATCAGTATCCTTCAGAGGGTGGAAATCAATAGTTGCACGATATTCCCTGGAAAATAATATTTTAATGATTAAATTATTTTCCGTCAAAACTTAAAATAATGAGCATAAAATTGAGTATAGTAAGATATATTTCAACATAGGTCCAACAATATTTCTCCTTGGGAAACCTTAATAAAATATTACAGTTTTAAACTTTTATGAAAATAAGACTAGTCACTTTGTGCAATTCCACTGCAAAAACTTTAATGTGACCTAGGTTTCACCGCACTTGTAGCATCATCAAGCCATTTTTGGTAGAACATATTACAATTGCATTACAGGTATTCCAACCACAGGGGTTAGGTTTTTGAATGACCTCACAGTTGGCAAAACCACGGCAAACCATCACAATGAGAAATCAGGGGTACGGTTTTGCAAGCCCCAATACATTGATATAAATTTGCCATAACCTCATTTTCTCTGTAATAATATACATGTGTGTAGAAACGTTTACTCCTGTGAATTCTTGGGAGCACTTGTTTCCATAAAGATGAGCAGAGCAAACACAGAGTGAGAGAATGTTGACTGGAAATGATTTACTCCAGCATGATTGATGAAAGAATCTTGCACATACCGTATTCCCCAGCTTATAAGACACACTGGCGCATAAGATGCACTGGCGCATAAGACCTTGATTTTTCAGGTAAGAATTTACAAAAAAACTCATACTTTGTTACATAAGGTTGAGTGCCTGTGAACTCTTTATCGCAAGAGATATAATGTATTAGCATAGGGATGACATTTCCATTAGCCCAATGCGTATAAGTTTTGCACCACATGCGAGTTTAAACTAAAAGTGCTACATTGTATGCATTTCTGATTTACCTGGGAATTTTTTAAAGGAAGTTCTGTCATTGAAATTTTAAAACTGTATTCCTTACTACTTAATCAAAAAAGTGTTATTATCGAAATTTGTAATAATATGTACTATTTTCAATGCCTGATATGGTAATAAAATACTTGTATGTATTTATCCCGGCAAATCGGCTTGCTTATTATAGGACGGAGTTATACCCGTACACCATAGGCGCATAAGACGCAGACTGATTTTTGAGCATATTTTGGAGTAAAAAAAGTGCATCTTATAGGCTGGGAAATACGGTAGTTCCCTCAGCTTTGGAATTTTTTGATCTAACGGAGTTGCGCCACTCTGCAACAAAACTTTTACTATCTGAGAGAACAAATTAATTTCCATTCATAAACAAATCTCCTAGAGAGACCAGGATTTGTATTAAAATCTTGAATTTTCTATTTCTAATACAGCCATTTAATAAAGCAAATCTTTATTTTATTGATGGAGTTAATACAGGTATGTTTAGATCATTAAGGAGATCGGATGTATTCCGGGACAAAGGAACAAAAGGTTTAAGTATTAATGGAGAAGTTATGAAGAGAATTAATTTTAAGAAAGTCTAAAAGATGGATCAGAAATGGGTTTTATAGGCACGTTCAGTGTCAAGAATTATGCCAAGATCAGAGATATGGTTGACACCAAAACCCTATGAATTTGATAATCAAATTGGAAGGGATTTTTCTTAGGACTAAAGGACAAAATCTTACAATTGGAAAGGTTTGGGAAAATGTTCCATCTCTAACACCAATTGGAGAAGTTGTCAAGACAATCCTGCAGAATTTGGCTGTCATTAATTGAATTTATTTATTTTGAGAGTTTGCTATCACCAGTATAAAGAAGAACATTGCAAGGAAGTAGGGTTTGCCCACAAAGTCTTCCAAATAGCTTGAGAGAATGCTCTGGCAGGATAGCTCAGCAGACAGAGCACCTGACCAGCAATCGGGAGATCCGGATTGGATTCCCGGTTCCATCTAACTTTTTTCAAGTCTATCCATCCTTGGGAAGAAAATTACAGTTCAAATGGCAAATCTTCAATTAAGACATTAAAAAGAAATGGTCCAATAATAGAAACATGAGGAACTTCAGTAGTAACACTAGCAGTAGAAGAAATTGCACCATCAACAGTAACTTTTTGAGATCTGTTGGATAAGTAAGATCGAAACAAATGCAACAGGTAACCACAAATTCCAAAACAAATGATGAATTAGGTAAATGTGGTCAACCTTACAGAAGGCCTTCGTGAAATCCATATAAATAGAGTCCAACCAGAGGATATTGCAGAAGTTATCTGGTTAGTAAGCATTGCCAAATAGGTAGCAGTTAAACGATATAGGAGAAACTCATGCTGTCTGCTGGGGAAGGCTTTGCCACAGTGAGACATTATTTTGTGATGTAGTAACTTCTCAAAAATCAAAGAAAAGGTTGATAGGATAGAAATCAGCCTATAAATACTTGCATTAGATTAATAACTAGTTTTAAATATGGAGTAACAAGAGCTTCCTTCCATTTTAGTGGAGGAATGATGAAATATTATCCTGTTAAGAGGAAGAAGAATGAAGTGAATTTGTTGACAAACAATTTGAGAATAGAGATAGGAATGGAATCAGAAACAGTGGAAACATTAGTTTTTAAGTTACAAAGAACAGTAAGAATTTCCCCAGCAGTAAAATGTACTAAAGGAAAGGCTCCTAAAAAGGAAATAATGTGTTCAAAAAATAAATCAGAAGCTTCCTTATTATTGGTAGCAATATAATCATTAAAATATACAGTAGAAGGTGGTCTACTATAGTTGAGCCGCTGAGTCTTGATCTCTGCCCCGCTCATGAGGAATTTCTGGGGGATGAGGACAGTAGCGAATGGTATGTCCGGATTTCGGGCGGGAAGCCTTAAAATCCGTACAGCGTTGCATTTACAGATGTCAGTTCGTCCTCCGTGTTGGTCGTGACTGATTTGGAGCTTGTTTCGCCGCAATTCTCGCTTCCGTATATAGGTAAATTCTTCGTTTTCAAGAGTAGGTCGGTTCTTAATCTTATATTCCTTTTCTTTCTGATTAACTTTATTGGTTATTTAAGTAATTACGTCTTTATTGCGTGAAATGATTTATTTTGTATTTTAAGTTTTCCTACTTTGATGTTTTATATTGTCTCACTTTTAGTAGATTTTTTCATTCTTTTAGTCATACTATAGATTAATTTTTCTATAATACTTATTTATTTATACTTACTTAATTACTTATTTAGCTTCGATATTATTCTAATTTTGCTTTATTCATATTAGATTTAAATATTTGGTGGATAATTTAAATTCGGTAAATCATTACGTTGAAATGAGCGATAAGAAGAGTGAATTAAACCGTGAGGGAGAATCGAGGCGTAAACATGTTCTTGGTATTGACTACCCGAGAGATGGTTTTCAATCTAAGAAGCTATTTTGAGGAGGAGAGAAACAATAATGCGTCTCTTTTGCCATCGGAGAAAGTACTTGAAAGGACTGCTGCAGCTTTGAAAATTGGTAACAGACAATCGCTCTTAGGTTTCTTTCTCTACCGGTTGGGGAATGTATTCCCGGAAAACATTCTAAAACATTAAGGCTGGGTTTTCCACACCCATTATCATCAAAATACTGAGGAAAATTTTCTTAGAAGAAATGCAATGGATTACAGTGGTGGCTATGAACTTAGGTCCACTGAATACAATAGGGACTTCCTTCTCAGTAGGGGGCATACGGGTATGCCCAACTATGCATTCCATGTATTGGAGGTTATGCGACTTGCAGCTGAGGTACCCGAGTATCAAAGTCGCCACCTTGACCTCTTAGGAGAAAGAAAGATTTTTGTTTTCCCTAAAATTGGGATAAAGTTGAATTTGCAATTGCTTTTTTATTTATTTAATACGTCTACAAAACCGATATTATTCAAATAGAGCACGATTGAGACACGGTACATTAAAATCTCCTATTCCTTCCAACCTCATTAAATATAACTGAACCTGATAGCCAATATCAGGTAGATGATGCTGATAGATAATTTTTCAATAGGATTTTATGAAGCGATTATTCAGATTTCGTGATATTACGCTATTTGTTATTATGCTTATCGTTTTCTTAATTAGATTTTTTCTTTCAGGCGACTGTATGAGGAAGGACAGTCAGCTGCAGTTGATAATGAAGTAGGGGTTGCTTATTTATGAGCCTGTCATTTGAATTTTTAATTATATGTATACCGATAATGTTTCAATAAGTTAAGTTATACGTTACTCACTTCAAATTTCAAATAAATGTATAACAGAAACTGAGATTTCTTTGGTCAACAGACGGCTACATGGACTACATTATAATTTGTGAAATATGTCTGTTGATTCACATAAGGAGTAAAATTTTTATTAAATTATTAAAGGTATTAATTTTACTGGAGTTAGTAAAAAATATATTTTTAAGCAATAAAGTATAGCCAACTTGTACATATTCATTTAATTTAAATTATTCAAGTAAATATCAGAATACTACCCAAGCAAAGAGTTTTCTACGCGTTCCACCCGAGGATGGGGCTTAGCGCGCAGTTGAAGCTATTATAAACTACCATAACTCAAGCCTCGATTAAGATATTGGGATGAAATTTTCATTAAAAATATATTTCATATTTACATAACATTTTTGTGTAATTATCATGGAGATTATTTAAATAGAACGTAATTTAGCTAGAGACTACTTTTTTCACTACGTCGACTAGATAATTTGTGGTCTTCTACTATAAAACATTTATTATCTCTACAACATACCAACGTATGTTTAAATAATAAATTACGTTTGAAAGCTATAAGAACAAAAAATATATTTTAATTTTTTCAACTTCGTTAGATGAACCATTTCTCTAAAATGGCTTTAGGAATGAAACTAAAAAATAAGCCGCATACTTCAGAAAATTCGAATAAAGTATTTTTTGAGGATTAACTATTAGCACTACAACAAAACAATTCAGGGAATATATTCTCCTTTTATTGACATAGTTTTTATTTTAGTCAATGTTCGATTATCTGAAAAAGTCAAATTTGGCAACACCGCTTCCCCTACCACTAGCACCGAAAAAGTACCGCAGAGCTCAAGACTCAACGGCTCAACTATAGTAGCCCTTTTTCTTCTCAAGTACCTCCGAAACAGTTTGGGGTAATCTTTTAAGGAAGAATCAATTTCCTTCATATAATTATTAAACTTACAAAATTGAAGCTTCTTACAAGTGGCTTGATGAATTGAGAATTCAATCAAGTTCGAGTGCTATTTGGTTCTATTCCATCCACGAAAGGCTCGAGTTTTTACTTGCAGTGCGATAATCAACTCATTGTCCAACCACACAGGGTATTAGAAAGGATTTACTTTAAGGACATCATCCACACTTGCAGCATTGAGTAAAGAATAGAAAAGATCGCAACATTCATCAGTGGAAGATTAAGAAAAATCCATGGGAAATGGCAAAAGGTATTTTTAAGCATAGAAATATTAAGACTCTTCCAATTAAGTTTCATAGACCTAGTCTTCTTCTGGCATCAAATCTGGTCAAATATAATTTAATTATGTCCAAAACATAAAAAGTAAAGATTTCTTCTCGTATAGTCTAGAATGTAGTCTATATAGTATATCTCAACAATAAGTGGTTACTATCTTGTCGATAAGTGATAGTGGCTTTGACTACCTTCACTACCAACACTATGATGAGTTATTTATATCCATGGAGGGCGATTGTCGACTAGAAATGATTTGCTCCAACATGATTGGTGAAGAAAATCCTGTGTACTACATTATATATAAATTTTGCACAGCACAAAATGCTAAGAGACATAGAATATTGATAATAACAAGGTATATCACTGTGAGGCTCTGAAAAAGGTTTTGATGGGCATCAAGCCATGAAGGGAATTCC
Source organism: Sympetrum striolatum (assembly GCA_947579665.1). Classification (NCBI taxonomy): domain Eukaryota; kingdom Metazoa; phylum Arthropoda; class Insecta; order Odonata; family Libellulidae; genus Sympetrum; species Sympetrum striolatum. The sequence goes on along the minus strand of OX388347.1, from coordinate 94,057,377 downwards.
ATCAGATGTAATTACCATTGCTTAGGAATGTATGCACAATGGCATTCACTGGTCAATTCTAGTGCGAAGTAAAAAAAATAAAATATATATAAAATACCAATACAATAAAAAAATGGACATGGATTTTTAAAAATTGGTAAACATTATTAGTATTTTGTTGATTATGGCATTCCTCATGATGCAAAAAATCAATCATGTTACTTCAAATACAAGGAGCACTGATGGTCGTCCACAAAATCCAAGGCGTCCTCATCCAACATCAAATATTGAATTTGGAAGTCAACATAAGATAATGGATAAATTATAATGCATTTTCAACTCCTTGTTAAAAAATCTTTACCTGATCATGGCTAAAAACTCCCAGTTAGGATTTCCTGGGTCCATGTTCATCAGGGCTTCCTTTTCTTCCTTAAGTTCTGCTTGTCTTAGTCTCCTTTCTTCACGATTCTTCTTAAGTTTCTCAACCTCTTTCACAACGTTGCTCCGCCGTCTGTTACCCGGACCTTACATAGAAGTTAAAGCAAATAGAAATCAGAGGTGACTTGGGTTTCATCACACAGAGTTCATTATAAAACAAACACCCAGTGCAGCATTAAGAGGACATGACTAGGAGGGAAACGTAATATACAAAAAAATGCAGGTCAATCTGCACCATATGCCATGGAATCTCTAAATCACAATTTATTTAATTGCCTTGGTTCTCATTAGAATGGAAGTTAATTACAGATAAACTCAAAGTAAGACCCTACATAGATTGCTACTCCAAAAATTGAAACATCAAAGAAGTTTTGCCCTCCATTCAAAGAAAAGTATTTGGTGATGAATTTGTATAGATTACACAGGTAATACATACCGTATTTGACGGCATATAAGACGCACCTTTTTTCCTAAATTATGTCTCGAAAAATTTCCCTGCATCTTATATGTGAAGGATCAACCTCCACAGGTTAACTTTTAATACTGAATGCTATTTTAAGCCCAGATGGTCTATACTACCTATTTCATTATATCAGTTATACTATGATTATCACTTTGGTACTACTTATTATGAACTTCCAACATGTAGTTTGAAAATAAACATTGGGCGGATTTGGACTATTTTAGCGCGATCTGGTAGCGGTATCGCGGTATTTTCAGGTTTGGATCTCGCAACCATTCTGATCATAACAAAACAGTGTGTCCTCTTCTTGCTGAGTAAAACTATTTGTTTAAAAAAATACCCTCGGAAATATGACTACGGGAAATAAGAGATTAAACTGCACTATTCAACATAAACTATGAGAGTTAAATTACGCTAAAGTGCATGGAAACAGAGCAGCAGCAAGGCATTTTGGTCCACCACCTACCGAAAAAATGATACGTAAGTACTTGGCGACTGCAGGAAGATCAATTGAAGACTGCTAAAAAACATAAACATAATATGTTTTCCCCGAATCTGTAATAATAAATATTGTTTCTGCTTTATTTTGTATTTTGTTCGATTGCTTGCCGTTCAATTATTGAAAGATATAATGTCAAAATAGCTTCCGTTTGTTAAATTTTCTTAATACTAAATATCTTTGGTAATTGCATTCAATGATTGATTAATATTTGGCTTTTACAAAACGTGACAACTAAAAGAAACAACATTTTAAGTTATAGTGGTACCGTGCTTTCACACGGACTATTAAAACTTTTTTTTCCTTGTGAGTGACTTAATGAGGGTGCGTCTTATATGCCGCTGCGTCTTATACACAGGTGCGTCTTATATGCCGTCAAATACGGTATTCACTTTACATATTTTTTTGTCCTGCAATTCTGCATAAGTTTCAGCTGGCACCAATATTTAAGAATTTGCTACTATTAATCATTTTATTTCTGCAATTTTGATTTTAAACTGTTTTCTTGTGCATTTCCACACACATTGAAATTAGTGATTCAAATCACTTATGAGAATTAATGATAGTTAACCAAAAATTTATAACAGAAATGATAAAAATAATGTATTGCTGAGAAGTTCTAACTATATTTCTATAATCATAGGGAGATTTATCAACATAATCACCATTATTTAAAAGACTACCATATCATGGGATGAATATTTGAGACCCACATCATACTTCCATCCTTTCAGTTTCTCCTGCATTGACAAATTTCACTCTTGCAAAATTTCTTCAGCTTCATGAAAAGATAAAATTCACCCTTTACTGGGGCTGACCGACTTAATGTCAGTCGAATTCACATGCTAACATACTGTAAATCTAACAAAAACCCCTTCTAGGAGAAAGATGCAATCACTTACTTCAAAAGACAGGATGATAGCATACTTAATATCTGTCAACACAAGAGGGATACTGGAATAAGGTAAGGACGGATCGAAGGAGGATTTTAACCTTGAAATGGGAACACTTTACACTAGCAAAGCAAAGTTTCAACGTAAATTCTAACCTCCGACTTGCAGTGGTGGAGCTGAGGGTGGTGGCATCGATGGAGATGGAGAGCGACGATTGGAACCATTGTCTAACTGTGGCTGAACACTTTGCCTACTTGAGACAGGAGGTGGTGGCTGAGATACTGGAGTTTGAATCACAGTTTGTGAAATCACCACACCAGTATGATTTCCGATAATTCCGCCATGTCCATTCTGGGTCCCAGATCCCAATGGTCTAAGATTCATCTTTGTCAATCTATTGCTAGATCTAGTTGAACCTGGAATTCAAATAGAAGCACTAAACAGAAATATCCAAATAATAAAAGGAGTAAGAAAGATGATTGAAATAGGTATTAAAAACTTTTAATTTCTGAGATGAACTTTTTAATTACAAGATCAACATGGTTTGAAGTAGACACTGCTGTAAGACACTAAAAAAATTGTGAATAGGCTTAAGTTAGTGGGAGAAGTGGCTCAGTTTCACTCCATCCTAATTATAAAAGATGCATTAAAAAATTAGGCTTAATTTGCAATATTATTAACTGGACAATTTTTGCTGGTCCATCAGAGTAACATATGAGACTAGTGGTTCAGATACGAGAAGGGATACATTAAAATCACTTTATCAAGCAAATCAAAAATTCAATCTTGGGGATGCAAGATGATTGATCAGATTCTTGGCAGCATATAAATATTGATGTATGAAATAGATAATAAAATAAAAAATAAGATATTTTGTAAATTTTCCAATCCTACTGATTTTGAAAGTTATTTGTCACAGTTTCAGAGGTTTTTATAATGGACAAAATTTCTGTTAAGATTAGAAATAAATTAATAGCACTATTCATTGCAATATTTCAACACAATTTACTTTAAACTTTCGATGAAGTTTGAAAATGTTCTTGCCATTTACTTTCAGTGTTTTATTTACAAGGATTCTACATGGATGACTGCAGCTTACAGTTATTGGGGCACATGTCAAGAGGGGAACTGTTATAAAATTTATCTTGGTTAAGGCAGTCTTGATCCCTCTTGATCGCCAAACTTTATTGCAATTATAAACATGGCCATAAAAAACCAAACAAATTAACAATATATCAAAAGTTAAAAAATTTGCATTCACCAGTGTTAGCATATTTATGGAGCTGATAAAAAAAGATGAATTTCACGAAAGATAAAGGATGGAAACAATCATATCCCTTCCAAGATTTGAATACTTGATCGTGTGATTCTACTTTTTGGCGTCTTGTATCTTGACGGCTAGTCTGATTTGTTACTCTAAGGGAATGACAAAAATTATGCAAGATTGAAAAACAAGGCTTAATTTTAAATGCATTTGATGTAAAACTAGGATGCAGTGTGTCAACTAAGGCATTTATCGCACTAACATTAGCCAAACAACAATTTTTCAATGCCACATGACAACATAGATCACAAATTGAATGTTCTCCTTAGGTTTTTGGTAAAATAGGACAACAAATAGTTACCCATACAGAGACGTGAGTGTCTGTTAAATCAAAAACCTTAATTAAAATGACAGCAGATCAACTATAAGAAATGTTTGCTTCTCTTGAAAACATCAAATTCATCAACATTAGAGTTTAAAGAAGGAGCAAAGAGTTGCAATTTGCAAGCAAACAAGTAGCGAGTAAATTCCAACCAGTGTGGGATCTATCTGTCTGTACATTGCAACTTACCAATACTTATTTCAGCAATTTTGTAATTTAGAAAATTAACAATTTGATAATAATAATGACTTTTTTAATGGAAACAAAAAGAAATATCCCAACTACATCCAGTCTAATAATTTTTACTATTTACAGACAACATTTCCTAACCAGAGAAATCCGAGTAACCGGAAGTCAAACTCAGGAACTTGTGGTTGGTGAGCTAATGCTAACCAACTCACTACCACAGCCAGTTCATAATTTGTGTTATTACGCTAAATACAGATTTATTACACAATTTTCAACACAAAACTGTTTGCTGCGATAATAGGTACTAAAAAAAAACGTTTAACTCCACTTGAAACAACAAAAAGTCGAAATAATTACGCTCCAGACCGTAATTCACAAATCGATGATTATTCAGCCAAATATTTAGTTTCAATGACTATGAATACTTACAAAGTATTCGTATATCATTCGACAACTATAAATACCAAATATTCTATGATTAGTGAATCTCTGATTCTTAAATCACAGATTCATCAATTTGAGATTCTCCCGTAGCAGTAAGACTATTGAGAATTATGAAGTGATGTTTTCCATACCTTAATGGCTTTAACTTATCAATCGATACATGTAAAAAAATGAATATTTAAAATTTATTTTAATTAAATTTATGAGAGCACCCCATAGAAATAATATATGAAAATATTTAAACCCATACTAGTAGCTGCAAAGGACATACCTTTAAGACTTGAAATAGGAGCCGAAGGCATGGTCTGAAAATAAAAAAAATCTACATTAATAAAAAGAAAAATGCAACAATCAAGAATTGTGTGATGAGACTAATCAGAACTTAATCTTACTTGATGCTGTTATAATTGAAAAGGGATTAAGAGATATTCTGATGAATGCCTTAAATTGACACTGAAGTAGATAAGTGAACAATGTGATGAAAATAGGATGTTGAAACTTCTTGAGAGAGTTTTGATGATAAAATATCAATGTAAAAATCTCAAAATATGTAAAAAATATTTCCATAGATAAAAAAGCTTTAAGTAAGATCGAGAGCCATAGCAGCAAACAAATTGATAGATTTCTCACTTCCAAGTTTGAAAATAACAATATAGAAATAATTAAAAACATACAATCAACAGTTTTACTCAACCATTTCTCCCAGGAGGAAAATAAATTGAGCAACATATATAAACAAGGTAAGTGCTACATAATTGCTTTGATATAACATACAAAAAATAAGCAACCACAAAAATGTTTAAATAAACAAAAAACAAATATAAACCATCAAGTATAATTAATTAGATCTCTTCAATGAACTGCAAAGTAAAAAAATATTACAATAGTCGAGCGCACATAAAGAAAAATAAAAATAATTTTTTCTGGGAGGGATAAGGAATATAAGGTGCAGCTCCTGTGTGGTGTCCTTTGAAATTACCGGTCGTGTGGCCACTGTTCGTATTGGCATAGTGGCAGAGGATGAGGATGGAGTTAATGGGGTAGCATGGTTTCTGTTGCAGTCTTCCTCCTCCATGTCACCACTCTCCATATCCAGCATTGTGTCTTCTAAATCAATGTCATCATCCTCATCCAATTCTGCCTCTTCTAACTCTTCTTCGTCCTCTAATGGAACACTTTCTCGTTTTGATCTGGAGATCACCTCCTGTGGGTTAGTCATTAGTTGCTAGCAATATTGACAACCAGTACAGCTTATCTGAACAATAGAGTCATAATTTCCTTACTATGTTTTCGGTTAGTAACAAAGAGAAATTCAGGAGTTTTATTTACAAACCTCAATCATGCTCATAGATATGAATTTATTCCTGCCACATTTGATCTCAAATACGCACCTGGGCTCAAAATATGAAATTATGTAACAGTATTTCCCACAATTTCTCTTCTCAAGGTCAAAACTTTAACTCAAATTCTGCAGCATTTTAAACAAGAGGTTTGCTAACTTAAGAAAAAGTCAAGGTGATTAAAATCAGTAAGTAAAACATGGCAGATCTCTTATTGTTGGTGCAAGAATTGGCAAAGAAAATTTTCTTGAAAGGGTTGAACCCTTCGTCGACAGTTAACAAGCATATTTTTCCCTCTCCACTCATTCATGCTATCCTATCCTTCACCAACAACAAATTCACTTATTTCAAATAACTTATTCCTTCCACCTACAATCATTTTCCATCCCTCATATTTCCTTCGCTTTCTAGATACCTGACAATGACATCAAAACAGAACATTCAATTCTTGTGGAATAAAGGCAAAGTTCTGTAATCAATCGTGTTTTATTAGGTATCTATCCTTCACACCATCTCTACTTGGGCTACAAGGAATGAGTTATTTGAGATAACTGAATTTTTTGTTGTTAAAGGATAGAATAGCATGAATGAGTGGAGAGGGAAAAAGATGCTTGTTAACTGTAGACAAAGGGTTCAACCAATTGTCTTTGCCAATTCTTGCACCATCAATCTGCAATGTTATACTTACTGATTTTAATCACCTTGACTTTTTCTTAAGTTAATTCCTTCTCCAGATTCATTCATATATATAGCCAGACAGATAGGATACTAATTCACAGGCTAAACCACAGGCGTCATTGACTTGAAATTTTTACAGCATATAGGCCCTGACGTAAAACCCCAGGAGAAAGGCGACTTTGAACCTCAGTATCATGGGATCAATGTCAGAAGGCCCCAAAGTCACAATTTTCCCATTTAAATGCATTGCTCTGATTTTCCGGAGTTTCTAAATAATACTTCCCGGATAGGTAGAGAATCAAAACTCAAGGAGCCTACAGATATGGTCATGATCTGTCGAAAACATAAATGACTTTCAAAGAAAATGCCTTGAGTTCAATGCTAGGAGGATGCAAAAATCTCCCATTTAAAATACATTGGGGTAGTTTTTCAGTATTTTTTTGATGCACTTATCAATATGATAGGAAGTTCTTGCTAAGCTTGAAGATGAATATTAAGATCCGGTTAAAGAAAAAAATTAGATAAGACCGTGCTGTTCCTGGGTTCGATGCCAGAGCACATAAATATTACATTAATATTATACGTAAAGAATATAAGGGAAAAGTAGGACGTCGTTTGAGGCAGTTACAGCAAATATATCTGCTTGAATTTTCACACATAGTTAGGGATAGTGAACTACTGTTGCGCTGCATAAGAAGTATCACCAGGAAGACCCAGGTTCAATGCTGGACGGATGAAATGCAGCGAATTTTAAGAATATTTTAAATCCATTTTTTATATATATGAATCCGGAGAAGCGTCTGTGATCTGACTGATATATTAAGCTTCACTCCTGACTCATTGACAGAAACTCCTTGGCTATTTCTAATCGAGCTAGAAGGCTGAAATTTTCAGGGGAGATTCTATAGAAATTCACAGTCAAGCCGGAGAAAAATCAAAAATCCCCAGATTTTGTCCTAGGTTTGAGTCCAGAAGATATTTTTCAATAGGATTAAACAGGAGAAATGAAAAATGGCCATCAATAGCAAATTTCTTTCGTTCATTAAAATATGAAAAAGTATGCATACAGCAGTGAGACTTGGGCTATATTATGTATAAATGATCAAAGTTTTTCTCTTGCAACTGATTTTAACATTCCTGCACAAAATTTGCAAAATTTCTGTTTTAACACCAATTTATTGCGTTCTTTTCTCCTCATTTCGAAGATTAAATCAATGGCAACGAAAATTATTTATGTTGAATACAAATTCTTTTACAATCCTAATTTCATAAGCCGTGATGAAATTTTGATGTATTTTGAATATTTTTAAATGTTTCTTTCAATATATTTTATCATTGAATATCAAGAATATCCAACTTTCATCAAATCGAACAGCAAATATCTGCACGGGAAATGAATTAATCATGAATACATACTGTGATAACATAAGTTTATGTATCAGATAGGAGACCATGTATTAACGAAGATGATCAGAAATGTCATGTAAGTAGTGAGATTATTCTAGGATGATGTTTGAAAATTTACACTGAATCTATATAGGGGGAATAGGAAATCAATTTAGCTTATAAATTCTCATTAGTTACTGGCGAAATAAGTATTATATCGGATCAAGACTACCTGTACCTGAGCAATGATACAGACATCCAAAAAGTATTAACAGACATCAAATATGCATTTTCCAAAGCCTTATCACTTGAACTTCAATTGAAATTTACATAATCCTAAAATATTAGTCAGAATATTAATGTAAATTAATAGTTTTAACGACAATCTTTAAAAATAAATAACTGTAAATTATACAAATCATTAGTATCACGATCATTATAGTTTAGTACTCACTTAACCCAATGCATTTATCATATACTGAATTCAGACTGAAAAGTTTCAATTCCATGACCTTTTCCGTTTCCTCCTTTTTGGCATTGTATTTTGCCATTAGTTTCTCCCAAATCTACAAATATGCGCACCTTGGCACTGACTCGTGTGCCATTTCACAGTGTAGCTTCTGTAGGTGTAAAAGGAAGAAAAAAATTTCCTTTGGAAGGGGAAAGAAAGAGGGGAAGCTATTTGTGATTTATGCTTCACTCTCATGCTACATACATTGTGATACATTGTCACCTTAAAGCTCAAACAGGCAGCCAAACCCATTGCTGCCCAACTTTCTTGAAGGACCATATTATCATTGAATATCAAGAAAGTGTAACTTTTAATCTGAATGAACGACAAGTATCTACACAGGAAATACAATGATATACTTGAATGATATTAAGATATCGTTGTTCTACCAATATGATGGATTGCTATTCGTTTATGCATTTGTGCTTTTCATGATATGCCTATTGTGTTTCGTCTTTTCTATTTTCATTACATATATAATTATTCTGTCATCCTCTCCAAACAGAATAAAAAATTAGGTTCTTTTTAATGTTTTTTATTAATACTTAGTACACAATTAGTACGTAGTACCTTATGTAATGATATGGGATAAAACAGAGGAAACGATAAATGTCTAAGTAGAATGAATTTCTTTCCTTCACATAAGTATGAAAAAATGTACGTACGTTGGCGAGAATTGAACCAAATTATATCACAAAGAGAAATGTTAGTTTTTCCTGCAACGAATTTTGCTATGTCTGCAACATCTTAGTTTTAACACAAATTTATATTGTTTTTATTTTCATCCTACCCAAGATCAAACAAACAAACAAACTTTGGCAACGACCATTATTTACGTGGAATACAAATATGTTTGCAGTTCGAATAACATATGCCGTAATGATAGTATGAAGTTTTTGATAGACTTTTTAATGTTTCTTTTGTTTATATTATTATTAAACATCATGAAAAATCATGTTTCATCAAAATGAACAACAAAAATGTACACATTACACTGATTTCCTTGAAAGACTTTTGGATTACATTGTTCTACGTTGTTTGCTGGATAATTCTGCGTAAGTAAAAACAACTTCTGCACATATCATTGTATGCTTATCATGTTTAATCCTTTCTATTGTATTCACCTCCAATTATTTTCCCATCTTCTCCAAACGGGCTTTAGAATTAATTTCTTTTACTACGTTCTTCAAAATTATTTACACAGTTACATTGCCTATTGTTTATTGTTTGTTTAATTAGAAACGGGGCTCATTATCACAATGAACATAGGATTCAATTGCAGCATGTCTTGCACTGAACCAAGTATTTCACGTAATAAATCGTCTATAGATTTCTTACATGTTTATCTTATGTAGATTTTTATTCTAACTTTGATTTGATAGGCGTACTTCCTTAATATAATTTTACAAATGCACATTTATTAAGGACTAAACTCCAAAACTCCCATATCAAATAAGCGTGGAAGGCTTTCGAAAGAATTATTATATTATTTGATGAATCTCGATCTCATATTTGAATATTATGTATATGAAAGACAATGGCATAATTAAAAAGAAACATAAATATAACATATAGACCTCAGGGTAGTATCCCTTAATAAATTTTCTTAGCTTGCATTATGCAAGCACCCATTTACTAGTATCTATATAATTATAGGTATATCTGGAAATGGAGTCAAAACATGATAGATTCTTTGATATTTTTTTGGAAAAAAAAAAATTATTATACCTTTTCTGAGATATTCAAATTTGTAATTTGATCCCCATGACCTCGAAATTAAATATTCTTTGAAAGTAGGTAAAGAACATTTGAAATCATGACCTCTCCTGAGTAACCTCCCATTTTCTGCTTGTTGATAATGTTTTTAGTTTTCAGTTACAGCAGTTTTGTCTAAAAGTGTATTTTCAATTTCTGCGAATTTTAAAAATGAATAACCCCAAGGAACAGAATTTTTGCATGAAATTCTCTTTCAGACCTGGCAAAATGACGACTGAAACCATTAAAGCAATGAAAAATTCTTCTCCCAAAGAAGTCATATTCAGTATTATCGTTTTATTGGGGCTTCAAAAGGTGTCAGGACTCAATTGAAGATATCTGTTCGTGAATTTTGTGTACCAAATTCAATGACTGTTCTAAGAGAGCTGCTTTATTTAGCCCCTGCTGATATATTCCTGTTCCCTAAAATCAAGAGAGGACTCAAAGGAAAGAAATTTGAGTCAATAGATGCCATAAAGGAAAATTCAAAGTGGGAGCTTTCAATGATCCCAGAAAATGATTTTAATCAGGGTTTCCTGCAATGAAACAATGCTGAAAAAAATATGTACAACAAGGACTCTAAAAGAGGTCAAGTGAAATAAGCTGTATTAACAACTAATGTTTAAATCGTTGGTCCTAAAATTTTTTAAACAGACCTCATTTATACTTTCAAATAAAGACATGGTAAATATTAAAATGGAAAACATAAAGACGTCCCTGGAAAAATAAATGCTAACTTGCTGAAAGGAAAAAAAATATTAAATTATCCATGCTGCAAAAGGCTCATGACTAAAAAACAACCATGTAAAATTGGATTTTAATGTTAAAATTAAATACAAATCATGTACAGGAGCAGAAACAATGCTTAAAATTCCCTAATTCTAATGAAATGATGAATCATGTGCATAACAAATAACAACAAAAAGATATGAAACAGTAAGGGTTTTATTTCAAACCTGAATGAAATGGGATAAAAAATTACTAGATGAACATTTTTAAGAGCCATCCTTAGCAATGAATGATAATTAGACAATTACTGATTACAGGACTCTTTATTTATAATATTTCATACAAAATATACTTGCAAAAGGTAAACAATAAATAAAAAAGTAAATACAATACTAGGTTAAAACATTAAAATATATGTGGAAGGGATTAAAATCAATTATAAATATAAAAATCTAATACAAGCCATATTTTCATGATTAATTAAGGTGGAAGACTACTTCGAAGACATTTCTAGACTTTAATGACAATGTAAAATAATCATTCCAACACAATTATAAAACACAAAGATAATAATAATAATAAATGGCCATTATTCGGGCAAGATTGAGACTAGAAAGTCTCTTCTTACACCTAACCCATAGATAGAGAGAGAGAGAGAGAGACAAGTCTATCCATGGATTTTTTGTATAATTGTTGCAAAAAGAGGGGAAAAAGAATAGAAATGACAAAAAGTATAGATTAAATATAAATTAAATAACACATTTTGCTATTTTCTTAACCAGGATGAAACATTAGAGGCTCAAAATCTCCAAAAGACGTCTTTTTCAGCATTCCTCCTCTTACTTCCCAAAAGTGCGGCATTGCTTTTTTGCTTTCTTGGAGTACCAGGACATAAGAGGAAGAACGTCGACAAAGACTGCTATTGGAGATTTTAAACCTCTAATTCATTAACAGTCGTGTTCCAAAATTTCTTTCTTAACAGAATGAATCGCTTAAGAAGGTTGATTTCATAAAAACATCACTCAATGGTACTGCAATTTAACTGTTCCTAATTAATAAGATCGGATAATTATGAGCTAAGTATTACAAATTATTCAAAATAAATTGGAGAACTTACTATTCTAGACATCCTTGGATTGATATTTTGTTGATTGCCCATGGCTGGATCTAAATCAGGGTTGAGAGAAAAAATAGCCTCCATTTCAATCTGAGGATTAAAAGAAATACATGTCAAATAAATACTTGAATAAAAACCTCAAAGTCAAAACCAAGTAATAAATTCTAATGCAGATTTGTTCCTTACCTCCTTTCCTTTGGTTTCTCCTCCTTCAAACCACTCCACAGTGACACTACGAGATTCCCAATTCACACCTGATATTGTGGCTGAATGGACACGCCCTGCAAAAAGTAGAGAACTGATTACTATTTTGATTTGGCCCATCCTATTTTCTCAGCTGGACCTAACTGTACAGTAGACAATAGAGCGACAGCCTCAATTAAATGAAGTGACTAAACAATCATTCTTAATTTTCCAGAGAATATTCCTCCCTGCATCCAGTTTCAGTTATAAA